>JAODTR010018173.1:0-16674 GCA_025399935.1 Amblyopsis rosae
AACTGATTAGCAAGGTGATTGATGAGAATCCATTCTGTTAAAGAAAAGAAACAGTACCTAATAGAAACAATATATTTTCACTGTAGCTCATTTGTCAATACTCTCGTAGACTTCAAATTTATACTGAATTCCATTATCTTCTTGCATGCCTTGTGCTACTCCAGGGAACTCTGTTAAAATATATATATATATATATATATATATATATATATATACACACACAGTATGCAGTCCTTTAACTTCTTGGCTTTTTGTTTGACCTTGTTGCCTACTGCTGACACCCCACCCCACCAGAAAGATTCACAGGAGAGCACCCTGGAAGAGATCCAGGCTCAATTCGCCGACCAGCTAGCAGGCCTAGAGTCCACGATAGCAAGCCTGGAAGACCAGGGGTCTTATATCGCTGACCTCATAAACAAATACGAGCTCCAGTACCACGAGCTGGAGAAGGAGATTAAAGAGTACAAAAGACTGCTGGATGGGGTGGAAGATGCAATACTGATACCGGAACAAGAGTGGTAAATAAAATGTTTTATCATTTTTATTATTATTATTATTATTATTATTATTATTAATAAAAGAAAATGATATATACCAGCAGGAGTAAGAGGGACATTTTAATTGCCTCAGTTAGAAAATGTTTCAGTAAAGCAATATTGAACATTTGCTATTCTTTGGCGTTCTGGATTTAAAATGGGAATTGCATTGTTTAACTGTATTTCTCAAACACTGTTTATTTTGCATATTGAATTAATATAATTGAGAATACACACTACAGTCCAAGGATATACTGTATGA
Organism: Amblyopsis rosae; assembly: GCA_025399935.1. Lineage (NCBI taxonomy): Eukaryota > Metazoa > Chordata > Actinopteri > Percopsiformes > Amblyopsidae > Amblyopsis > Amblyopsis rosae. The sequence continues at coordinate 799 of JAODTR010018173.1, forward strand.
CGTATGATTTGTAGACGCAGAAGTATATTTTCAGGAATCATTGGAATAAAAAACAATTGACTATTTAACTCTAAATGATCAGTGTGTTGACTTATAATGATATATGATTAGTCATGAGTTCAACACAAGTTCCATATTACTTTAAAAAGTAAACAAAACATGATGCATATTCAGCACTAATTTGTTTATTTATTTATTTATTTATCTCTAGTAACAGCAAAAAACATGGTAAGTAATTTTTATATTATTTGATCAAATATATATATATATATATATATATATATACAGTACACAATATGATGAAATTGGTTATAGTGATGAGATACAGATACAATAAATTGTAACATATGTTGTTTATAATGTTCTCGTAGAGGTGTAGAACTGCAGACTAAACATGAAGATAAACACTCAAAATGAAGACAGAGTTGTAGTAATAGAAGAATGTTTGCTGAACTCATTCACAGTGACATTGAGTGAAAACTATAATAAAATTAATTAGTTAAAATGAATTAAATTGCCTCTTACAAACTTCTAAGCATTGTTCTAGAATAACAATCTTAACTACGAACACATTTTCTATTCGCGTAGATGCAAATGGATTCCTGTGGAGATCCACCACTGTAACAAACCCTTATTTCCCTGGTCTAACAGGAAGTTATATATCTAAACTAACAGGTGTAACGAGTGTCACATTAAAGGCACAGTACATCTCAAAACAAAAGTATTGCAAGTCTTTTACGAATACCGTCTTATAGACATCACATTGTTTCTTCTTTCCCTATAGTGATCACAAAGGTCACCACAGTCGTAGAGACAGTCGTGAATGGAAGGGTGGTTGATAGTACCGAGTCTGTGGATGTTAATGAGACTGATTCATAATGGAAACCATCATCATATCACCAATATGCAATAAAGATTATGCAGCGCAACCAGACTTTCCCATTTGGCTCAAATGGATATACAATACTGTACAAAACACATATATATATATTGTGTATATAATGGCGCAATAGTATTATTCTCCTGTTTGGGCTGATGTGGATCCTGTATAGAATTTACAGTAAGCATAGTGTCAAAGCAGATATGATAATTGGCCAGTTATGTGTATGCTTAGATGAGAATATTACCTGTTGTGTGTGTGTGTCTGGGAGTGTCTGTGTCTTCCAGTGGGCATTATGACTCAGCAAAACCAAATAAACTGCCATAGTTTGTTTATAACTAATTTGATGATGTCTTGGCAAAAATACACCAGCAGTATTTGAATAAAATAATTGCTGTTGTGTGGTTTTGGCTTTGAATAAATATATTAGAGGTATCACAAACAACTGTACAGATCCACCAAGATACATACAAAAGCCAATTTGAATATGTATCATAACAATAGGTTCCTTTCTTCAGGACCCATTTATAGTCAGCTTTTGTGAATTCTCTCATATTTAAAATGGTTTCTAAATCTTTATTTTATTTATGGGACTAAATAAATGCTAAATTAAGTCTACCTGTAAACATTAAAGAAAAAAAAAACGTTCAAGTAACCATGGTCATGGATATTTACATTAATTAATAGCATTACTCATTAGATTACACTACCGTATTATACAACTATATTCACTCTGGCCATCAGGTGACATTAAGATTTGAACTGGAGTTATCAGTTATCAGTGTGTTCATGAATCTGTATTTAATAATATGACGGACCTTTTATAATACTACATTCAAACTACTACAAACTACTTACCTTAATTTATGGGTATTTTCATGAAATGTAAAGGCACAATTAATAAAAAAAAGATTGATCCTTAAACTCTGTTATCTCAGAAGTTTTCTTTACTAGTACAATTAGGCAATTTAGCATTATAATTAGATCATTTAGCAGATGCTATTGTACAAAGCGGCGCATATTAAGGAGCAGGTAATACATGGTCATCCTTGTGGATTCCAGCAAATCAACAACAAATCCAACAAGTCAAACAAATAGCATTAGAAAGTCACTATGGAGACAAACTTAGTCAGCAATCAGTGCTTCTTTATTGCATTCACAAAGTGAAAGGTACTGTAACGGCTGGGTGTAAAGGGTCACGAATGATGTGGGTGTGTGTGTGGTCTTTGAGGCGTCAGCCGCGGGTTACTTAGAGGTGGTAGTACTGGAGGAGGAGATGACCTTGCCGTCCTGCACGTCCTCTGTGATCACCACCACCTTGCGTGTCTTGGTCGTCGTGCTGCTGCTGGAGCCACTGCCGGACCCACCGCCACTACAAGCAGAGAGAAAGCAGCAGTGTTGTTAGTCCTGGACTAGGAGGCAGACGGTGGCCAATGGACATAAATACTGCGTACGGTGATTCCGCCTCATGTTTACTCACGAAGCCCGAATTACATTTGCACATAACCTGGTGGTGATTACAAGAGTCGCACCGGCTAGTGTTTTGCCTCAAACAGCAGCGGTTGGCCCACATCCACCAGAGATGATGAACAAGCCAAGTAGACCAAATGAGGTGTCAAATTGATCACTTACTACCGGGTGGCGCCAAAAATGACAGACAATGTTGCCTCGATGTAGAAACGAGGCCTGAATTGTAGTATATTTTAACCCTTCCTAGCCCTGTCCCCACTTACGATGCCTCTCCATCCAGCAGCCTTCTGTATTCAGCAATTTCCATCTCCAGCCGTGTCTTGACGTCCAACAGCCTCTTGTACTCCTGGCCCTGGCGTTCCATGTCGGCGCGGAGCTGCATCAGCTGCTCCTCCATGTCGGTCACCCTCGTTTGTAGAGACTGGAGCTGTCTGGAAAACTGTGCTTCTGTGTCCGCCAATGTACCCTCCAGGGACCCTTTCTGGTGATCAAGAAACCGAGGAGATGTGAGAAAATATGAGCTACGTGGAGTGTTTTGTTACTGTATGTAGATTGTAGTAATTTAAAGGTGATATAAGATGTGTATTACGCTCAGTGTAATAACGTCTTGTACAATATGTTTGTTTCCAAAGCTTTGTTTCACAGTGGATCTTCTGACTTTGAGACTTTGGGCCTTACCATGCTGAGCTGTGACTGTAGTTCGATCTCCAACCCCTGTAATGTTCGCCGGAGCTCTGAGATCTCTGTTTTGGACGACTGGATAACTTCTGTGCTGGCTCCCACCTCCTTATTCAGCGCCTCTGACTGCCAGAAGCAAAACAGTAGAACGTCAGACAAAACACACGGATGCACACTGCCGTATAATCAAAGACAGAAAACTTGATGTCATCGCCGGATTTGGTTGCGTTCCTACCTTTGACTGGAACCAATTTTCCAGTTCACGCTGGTTCTTTGCAGAAACACCCTCGTACTGTTCGCGAATCTCAGCCATAATATGGCTCAGGTCTTGCTGTGGAGCGGCCTCTACCTCCACGTTGATGTTGCCACTCATCTGGTGCTTCATGGCTGCCAGCTCCTGATGAAAGATAAGTACATGGTGGTTTAAGAACGAGGTCAGTATGGAACTACTGTACAGTGAGGTCACTCAGTGAAATCCTACTCAAATAAAGCACGATAACCGGTGCAATGGTTTTCACTATGTACCTCCTCGTGGTTCTTCTTGAGGAAGATCAGCTCCTCCTTTAGGCCCTCAATCTGCATCTCCAGATCTGACCTGGCCAAGGTCAGCTCGTCCAACAGTCTCTTCAACCCGGAGATGTCTGCCTCCACCGACTGACGCATGGCGAGCTCATTCTCATACCTGCACAAGAGAACAGCTAGATGCAGGTAGCATTTGCTGTGTGCAGCCAGCTACCATGTGTGTCAAGGGGTTCTTATTTGTTCGTTACAAACAAACAAACTGTATATTACCTGGAACAGGAAAACATCTTAACAGTCACAATGGTAAGTTGAATTGTAAGGCTTACTTCGTTCTGAAGTCGTCTGCAGCAAGCTTTGCATTGTCGATGGACAGGTAGATGCCTCCGTTGGTACAGGTGGCATTCTGAATCTGAAAGACAAGGAAAAGGTTTGCAGCATACAGTTAGGGATATTTTAAATAAGTAATATGATCATGCCACTGGCAAGGAAGAATTCAGTTTTGTTCTGGAGCACACAGTAAACATGAACACCGTAGCCTTTGTTCTCTGAGAGAAGACACTACTATTTCTCCAGTTTATTATGAAAAACTAAGCGACTTCAGATGGCACACCTTTCCCTGCAGGTCAGCGATGGTGACAAAGAAATGTGAGTAGTCACGGGCCGCCGGGGACGTCTTGCTCTCCAGGAAGTTGCGGATCTTCAGCTCCAGGTCGGCGTTGGCCTTCTCCAGGGAGCGCACCTTCTCCAGGTACGAGCCCAGGCGGTCGTTCAGGTTCTGCATGGTGGCCTTATCGTTGAGCTGGACATCCATGCCGCCATCGCCCCCCCCCATGCCGAAACCTCCTCCACCTCCCATGCCGAAGCCTCCACCTCCCATGCCGAAGCTTCCACCTCCACCTCCACCTCCACCTCCTCCCATGCCGTAACCTCCACCTCCGCCGCCGCCCATGCTGTAGCTACTGGAGCGACCGCCGCCGCCGAAGGAAGAGGTGGAGATCTGGGTTCCGGAGCCGCCTGACCCGCCGTAGACGCTGCTGGCGCGCGAGGCCATGAGCTGCCCGCCGTATGCGCCCCCGCTCCGCACGGAGCCGCCAGATGACCTGTTAGATGATCTGTACATCGATGTCATGGCTGCTGAGTGAAAGTGAAAGTCTGCCTTGCTGGTCTCGGAGAGAAGTAGATAGACTGTGGCGCATTACCTCCGCTCTGCCTCCTATTTATCCTGCGCTGTGCCGGTTGGTGGGGGTTGCTGGGTGTCGGCCCCAGGGAGAGGCAGAAAGGGAGGAGCCGAGGGGAGGCATTACTCAAGTAGGGCAGAGCTCCTCCGCCCATCGCTCCCCGCAGGCTATACATGCAGTTGGAAAAGAGAGTAAAATACAAATCAAAAGTTCTGAAGGAAACTGCACTTTGCACGCAATGCAAGAACTTAATCTGGAGATATAAATCAACACGCAACATATTGATTTCATTATTGTATGTGTCACCGTGTCTTTATTATCATGCCACTGTTAATTAATATGCGTTAGTGTCCATGTATATGCTGTTACTGTTTATTCAACACTACAGTTTACAATATACAGTCAAATCACATGGATGTGTAATTAGCCTTGGGGTACATGAGTCAGGTTCGACCGTTTTTAAAGCTTTGCCATACCTTGTTTGTATTTAATTTATGACATATGCTGACATGGATAAATAGATTTGTATCTGTTCTATTGATTGATGTCTGGTGGAGCATAATCTTCTGTGTTACCAAGTTTACATTCCTCTGCAAAGAATGTTCTGTGTATCATTTAGTTTTTTCCACATACCAAAGTATGTGTCAGAACTTTCTTAGAGTAATAATTATCCCTTCTGTTGTGATTGATGGCTTAAGTTGCATCCTGCAGAATGCATGCATGCACGCGTGCAATGGTGTGTTTCTCAACAGTAGGGTGTTGTACACATTCAGGTTAGAATGTGTTTTTTTTACGACTAAAGGTTTATTATGGCATTGAATCACCCCAAGTCACAACTGGGCAATGCAGCAACGGAAAGATCACCACAGCTTTGAGTGCTGTGCTGTTGGTTTTCACTTGGCATTGTACTCTGCTATTTCATGCCCAAACACGAACAAATGCGTCCTTGTTTGTGACTTTTCCTTTCAGTATTCAGGTCTTTTATGATCTCCCAGACTAATCACAAAAGCAGAAGTTCACTCTTTATAACTTTAATGGAAACGTTTATTACTTAGCTTTTTGGAAAGGTCACAGCACTAGTTTGTTCATGTTTTTCCTATGTTTAAAATTAAATAAATAATGACTGTGGAAGAAAATAATTGTATATTTATGATTTGCTCATTATATACAGTAATAATCATAATAATAATAATAATAATAATAATAATAATAATAATAATAATAATTTAATATGACACCTATAGCTTAGGAAAAACAGGTGTAGGTCCCACCAGGCCACTAATAGAAATAAGGATGTTTATACAGAACTGTACATAGAACTTTGGCTTTGTTTTAACCTGTCTGTCTATGATGCATGTTTATTAAATTGCTTTATGAACGTTAACATAAACTGAACCTATAGCGTTGCATCACAGGTACATATTCACAACTACATTTACGTTTCCCAGTATATTCTTATTGACATTGCATGTTTGAATCATGGTCAATATATTGATCATCTGTTGTAATGTACTGTGTGATGGTATCATGATTGATTATACAATATCATAGGATAATGATAATTGTGTTTCTGTAGTTTATGTTCATGTACAATGTAACATATTATTGCAAATTCATACTGTGTTGGTCATTGTTAACATCCAACAGCTTAGTCACAGCTTTCACATGTCCATTCAAGCCACCCCCATAAGTGCACTCACATCTTTTTTCACTGCCAAACTATCCTCAAGATTTACTGACTTATAATGAAATGTCTCTGTGCTGGAGGAATGGGTTTAAAGCCTGTTGAGGTAGGTGAAGCACAGATAGCACAGCTGTGTTGAGTTAGAGAAGCAATAAAACGAGAAAGGAGCCTCTCTTTCCAGTTACTGACTTGCATAAATGTGGTAGTGAGTGCTTGCAGATTATGTGTGCATGTGTGTGTGTGTGTGTGTGTGAGAGAGAGAGAGAGAGAGAGAGAGAGAGAGAGAGAGAGAGAGAGAGAGAGAGAGAGAGAGCGTGCACAACTGTTTGCTGGCAATAAAAATAATCTAGTCAGTCATCTCTGTGAGTATAATGCAAGGGTGTGGGGTTCATCATCTATACAGATCTCAACACAAAGGCTGCCTAAGGTGATGCAGGCTGCCAGAATTAAGTTGTGCAATTTCAACATGCGTTTTATTGTCATGGGTACAACACAGGACAATTCAATTCTTATGACTGTGACAATTTGGGTATATGTAGACATTACATTTACATTATTAATTAAAGCACACTAAGGTAATACAAAGTTTAAATGTATAAAATGTAAAGTATGAATTACAAATGGATCAATAATTGTCACCCACATGTAAATATAGGACACATTTGTGGCACTATTGTGATCCATGGGAGATATTTTTTGCATTTGTGTAAACCCTGGGGAATTCCACTGTCTTGAATCTACAAAGAGTTCAAAGTGTCTGGGCTTCACATTCTTTTTAATTGTATTCACCCATTGTCTGTGTTCAAAAAAACAGTCATGATTTTCAAATTAAATGAGACTAGCGATATAAGATAAGGCTTTTTAGTTCGCACATATTCAAGTAGGCCAAGTATGTGATGGTCACACTAATTATTATTACCGGAACATTGACATGTTATGGTCATTTTCAGTACATGTCATGCTGCTGCATACTTTATTGATTCTACTCATTCAATTAATCATATTTACAGTTTTAAAAGTATGTAATGCACTGTGTGATGCCTTTATGTCAAACCGCAGTGAATAATCCATCAGAGAGTATCGGAAGAATTTAAAGAGCCCCAATCAGACCATGTAATATGGTTTGCTACTCTATATAAAGTTGATAATGTACCTCAATACACTGGAAAGTTACACAGTAGTCACACACACACACACACAAACTATTTAGATTACTGGGATCGTTTTTTGTTTATGCTTTTAAGAGCTTAGGAACTAAGATGGCTAAAATGACATACTGTAGCCCTGATGGCTACGGTACTATTCAAACAGAATGTGTTTACTTAGGATGATTGGCATACAACCTATTCAGCTATTGACGCATGTGACTATTATAATATGCTGTGGATAGACGCATCAAATGCAAATGTAAACATTGTTTACACATGCTTTCTACATTTTTTTTGTATATGACTCCCATTAGCAGCATGCCTATAAACTGTAAAAGGTTTAAATATGTTGTTACTTCAAACTTGTATGTATCTTTTCCTTCGGTGCTTTGCTGAATTGTAGCATGTACAAGTGTAAGTAAAAAGCGCTCAAAGGAAACAGTGGGCTTGCTGACACGTGTGGCCTGGAGAAAGCCTTGGTTTCATCTGAGCAGTGAGTGACTGTGTCAGTCAATACGTGTCTTAACGGTCTTGACCCTTGTAGAAACGTGAGCTTGACCAGAGGCATGACACAGCATGTCTCTGGTCCCTAAGAGTGAGAAGGTGTTTGTTTCCAAGTGTAGGCACATTTTGCATACTTCTAATGCAATTGGTCAAACAAACACGTCAAATAAACAAAATGAACTAACTCCAGCTTTTAGTGAGAACCAGAACACACAAATGAGGCTGTGAGGACTGGCACCATCAGGTTTTCATACACGGCCCTACCTTTGACTGTTTTATATTCATGTCTGGCCCAGACTGGTTTTCTGTTCTGCATATAGCCTGCAAGCATCAGCCACACCCTTCACTATAAACTGCAACACACACTTCGGTTGCATTGTGATCTTTAGAAACTTGGCAGAATGAATATTTTATTGAAAAGGTTACACAGTTAGTGTGCCAAATTGTTTTCATTTTTAGTATTTCATTCAGATTATCTTTTCAGATTGTTAGGGAAGCATGATTTTTTTGTTTTACTATAACATTTGATAAATTGATAATAGCAGGTAATTTCCACACATCATTATACAGTAGGCCTACCTCCATGATTCATTATTATATTGTTATTATATATTAACAAAAAATATAGGCTATACAATATTAAGACTAGCTACAAGCAGGAGTCTTGCCGTTCAGAGCAAGCGTTGTACCAACCCATGAAACAGGCAACAGTTAAGCTTGCATTTGACATGGTTTCAGTGTGAAATTATATGTTTTGACCACATTTATACTGTCAAATCTAAATATCTTTGATATTATAGTTAATTGTGTAAATAAGTATTTCACTGTGCTATCTTTATCTCTAACAATTGCTGATTCTGGCCCAGCTTTCAGATAATTCAGTGAAATCATACTCATCTACATTATTTACTTTAGAGCCACTAATCTTTGCAAGGAATTGTATTTTAGCAAGTACTTTCGGCATTTTATAACGTGTTATAAGGATTTAGCAGGATACCATGACCGTGCTGCTACTTGATCTGGCCTCACCCCGTTAAGACAGCCTTTGATGGTTTCTGAACTCTAGAACTGCCAGAGGAATGGCCGTGTAGCCTGTATCGGCTCCCAATGACTCACAGACATAATTATCTGCCTGCTATTCATGGGATCTGGAAACCAGTCGAATGTCTTTGCACAATGAGAATCATTTAATAGCTAAATAGGTTAAAACACTTCTGTCATTTAACACAATAGCCGTATTGTACATCATCTCGGAAACACAGCAAATAGAATGTATTTCCTTCTTATTTTTACTCTTATAAACGACATTATGTTATCTTAATATTGATACTTTACTAGGCTAGTATACAAATGCTTACTTGTGGTCTGCTGTGTAGTAAGGGTAGTTAATATTGTAACGTCTCTTACATAACAGCAATCTGTTTTTACTTAGGCAAAATGAGATCATACCGTGCCCCATAATCAGAAGAGTGAAAGTCCTACTGTTGAGGTTGGAAGGGCGCCACCTGGTGGTGCTTAATTGAACGGTATTCAAAAGAAAATTAATATATGAAAATAAATGTTAAATATTTGAGTGATAAATAAATACAGTATTACCAATAGCTTTAGGAGAGGGAAATGCATGAAAAGATAAAAAGACAAGATGATTCAGGTTCTACATTATTTCCAACCAGTAAGATTATTTTATTTACATGATTCTTCCATCTTGAAGATTTGCATATCAGTAAAATGGTAACACTTTACAATAATGGTACATGAATACAATTTATTAATGCTTTAACTAATGCATAAACCATCATAAATTAATACAAAATTAATAATTAACTAAGTTATGCATTAATGTGTAACACATCAGCCATTAATAAGGAGTACATATGATCAATACATGGAGTCACATATGCAAATGAAATCACATATTCAAATGCAATTAATTAATGTGTTAATTACCTATACATTTTTATTAATATGAGCCATGGATTTCAATTTAACAATTGTTAACTCAAAATGGAAATCCATGGCTCATTAATAAAAATGTATAGGTAATTAACACATTAATTAACGGCATTAATTAATCTCTGATATAGATAGGAAATGAGCCATGATTATGGGTTTAATTCATAGTAAATCATATGTGACTCCATGTATTAATCATATATATATACTCCTTATTAATGGCTGATGTGTTACACATGAATGCATTAACTTAGTTAATTATTAATTTTGTTATGTATGATGGTTTATGCATTAGTTAAAGCATTAATAAAGGCTTATTCATGCACCATTATTGTAAAGTGTTACCAGTAAAATAAAGCAATCTAGTAGGCTATTGATTCCTGATCGTCTATGTGACAATAAAAGTACTTTAAGGTATTAGGTAATATGAATGGACGTGGGATATCACCTTGCAACCATTGCATTGTGACATTTAAATTCAGTTCAATTCAATACACTTTATTTGTCCCAGATAGGAAATTCACTGGGGCATAGAGACAAGAGTAGAGTATAGACAAAGATGTAAAATATGTCTTATATATTCACAATACAAGAATAAATTACATTAAAATACTAATAAAAATGTGTTAAATAGTACAGTTTTGGGAGTGTAAACTTAATTTTAGCATAACAAAAGTGACTTATACTTTTATACTAGTTATACTTTTCTCAATATTCACTGTATAATTCATTGTACAGACAAAATATATGTAATTAATAATAACTTAATTGCTATTATTGCGTGATATGGACAAAAAACTGGACATTTGAGAGATGCACGCTCTTCTTCAGAAACCCCATCTGGCCGCAACACCTGAGTAAGCGGAAATGCGTAAACTGGTGGTTGTCGGTGAAATCAATAATAATCTTCCTCTCAACAGTAAATATTGACATTGTTTTACGCATTTCTTTTGGTTTGTTTCCAAATAGTTATATTATTTATATCATTATATTAAACTATTACAGTATACACAATACATTGGCTTCACGATCAAAAACTAAAATACACATCATATTCTTCTTGTCTGTCAAGTTCAGAGGTTACTGCCATATACCATTTTTTTCTATGATGTCATTTACACAAACAGGTTGAAATAAAGGGGGCAAAATACCTAAATATAAATAAAATGTAAATCACTGCATTTTAAAAACATTTAGAGGTTCACACGATTCACAATAAAGTTTATGTTGTCTATGTCCTGTCAATACACCTTATGCAAAAGTAAATAATGGTAAATGGGCACAGACCTGTGACATGCCTTCCATTTGCTATCAGTCAGGGTCTACATACTGACTTTTCTTAGATAACAGTGTAGATATCAGATTCAGGTACTCATAACTTAAAAAAAGAGAAGCCATTAAGCAGTATTGAATGTCCAAGGTAAACACTGTTCTATTGAGATTACAACATAAAAATACATTTAAAAGGCATATTGATGAGTCCATGGGTATATGAACATTGATGCATCATTTCCTTTACGCACATCCTATCCTTTCACCCATTATCAGTCAAGCCCACCTCTCTCATATTCCAGGCTATATACACACACCATAGTACTAGCTAGGTGTATAAAATCTGTGACACCCATAACCTGAGACAGAGGCATCACACACCACTGAGTGCATACTACAGTATTTGTCACTATTTTCACAGGTACAGAATGCATACACCCATATTACAGGGGTTCGTTTTGATGTATACATTTAGTAAACCCCTCTAGTTTTCCTCTACATAGATATGGCAGGACGGAGAATTGTGGCATGTGTTCTGGTGGCTGCTCTGCTCGTGTGCGCCATGGCATCGCCCACCAAACCTCGCTCCGGTGGAGAGACAGGCAGGAGCAATGTGCGGTCCCGACTCCACGCCAGTGAGGCCACAGAAGCCAGAGAAGATCGGGATGTTCAGATGCGAGTGGAGCGGATGGTGAGGATGGCACACCTGACCGAGGATCAACGAGAGTTGATGACCAAACAAATTACGCAAACAATTTTAGGTAAGAAACTGATTTTGTGTTCATAGTCCATTTGTAAAGAAATATAAAAATACATTTAACAAAACAGGCAAATAACACCTCTAGCAAAAACATGTTTGAACTCGTTTGTTTGGTTTATATAGGTATGTTGTGTTCACAGAGATGATGGCCAACTCTGAGTGCATGGCAGATCGGGACTACCTGGGCTGGGTGGACTTTGGGCGTCGGAGCTCAGAGTAGAGCAACGACTACTCTGATATTTAGACCACGTGTTGCATTTTATTCAGATTGTTTCCCTTAATAAAAATGTAAGTTTTGCACATTTATCAAGATTGTTTGTTTTTTATATGAAGGGATTTAAAATGTTGAAAACAACAAATGTGCAGTATTTAATAATCTTTCCCTGACAAGACCATTACCTGTGAACTTTATAGTCGCCTATTAAACATAATTCAAACAAAAATGTCTTCGATGGAAATTCCAAGTAATGTTTTATTCACAGGTGATATTTTACATAAACACAGCCGTGAATTGTTACTCAAATTTCAGCAAACAGTAGTGAATTTAAACAGAAGAACACATATACATGTACAACGCAATTTGGTTGATTATTGAAAGAGAAATAATCACAATCTGTAGTATATTTTTCCCTTTTGAACCCACAGTGTCCTATGCCTTTTGCCTACCGATTGTCCCAGTGGTATTTAAATATTTAGAACTGTTTAGAAAACGTTTTCTAACACCATGCTTTACATAAGATATCTCCCGAACTATGATAGGAGAGTACACTTTGAACGCCCATCGTGAATCTTACTTCATTCTGTCCCTGCACTTTAAAAACCTGTGATAAAACTAATACAGTAGACTTACAAGATAGATTTCAGTCAGTAAAACATGCACAGTACATAAACGTATGTACATACAGTGCATATTGCCTCTAGCAATATCAATCAATGGATTTAATACAGCATAACAGACTACCTGAACTGGCATGGCTTCCATAGAAAGTTTAAAATGCTCTTTAAAAAAAAAAAAAGAATTCACTACACATCATACAATGTGTCCAAGGTGATACAAGCACCAGAGAGCTCATGGATATGAAGGGTGATATGCATTTAGTAGCCATTTCATTAAGTTAAGAGTGTAATGCTTATGAATCCTCTGTATAACCTCAGTTTATGGCAGATTGTAAATGCAGTGCTTGTTGAAGAGTTCAGTCAACAACTGTACGACTTGCTCTCTATGGCAAAAAGTGCATTTTAGTTCTTCAGTGTCACCAGTCTGCTGTGTTTCAGTCTAAATAATTTAACATCTAGTTGCCGTGGACCAAATTACATTTTTTTCTTATACACATAAAAGCCATCAGAACATCTAAAAAAAAAATGTGTTCCCTTTCCGTGTACTAAAAGATATAATTGTATGGTTTTTATATTTGTCACAAAAGATGTTTCTGAGTTTTGCAGACGGCCAGCGCTAGTGACCAGAAGGGTTGTTGCAGTCAGGCAGTCTTCTGCTGTGCACACACGTCAATATGAAGTAACACTGCTGACAGCTACCGGCTCACCGGACACCATGACAACACAGCGAACACTCAGTTGGCCGACGTGTCTTTAAAGTCAACGGAGGCCTGTGCCAGGGTCCAGAAGTGGGCGTGCGGTCAGACCCGACCAGCCCCCCACGCCGCCACTCTGTGCAGCCCCAGGTTCTGTAACTTCCCCACCAGGTTGAGGCTGAAAATGGGCCTTCTTGTGTCCGATGTCACGCGTGACCTTTCACCTTTCCCCGCTGCCGCGGTGTAAGCAAGGGGTGGGGGCGGAGGCGGGCGGGTTGAGGCTGAGATACCCTGCGCTTGAAGCAGCTTCAGGAGACCCAGCGTTTGTGTGCTCCCAGTGGGGTTGGAGGTGGAGCGAACGCCCGGGTGAGGGCGAAGAGGGAGGCTGTGTTGCTGCTGCTGCTGCTGCTGTTGCGACATGGAGGAGCAGGTTCTCACATGCTCACTGGCCCCACCAGCTGGCAGGTGGACAGTGTGACGGCTGCCAAGAACCATAATAAACAAAAGGCGAGCAATCATCGCAACATGCTTCATTCCAGGAAACGGTTGTACACTTAAACTACAGTACAGCTGTACTGAAGCAGTAGCGATACATATTGTCATATATAAATAAAATAAGGCAAAAAGGTTAGCGCAATGAACACTGCAATGGCAGGAAAATAGAGAATAAAATAGAAGGAAAGAAAGGTTAAGGTGTTAAGCACAGCAAAGAAGACTTTGAAACCTCAAAAAAACATACAAATATTAACCACAAGCAAAAATATGGCAGTCAGCAACTGTTCTAATAAAGAAATAAATGTTGTTAGTTCAGTTAAAGTTAATCTGTGTTAGCAATTTATGTACCTAAAACTTTTGCCAAAGTCTGCCAGCACACCTTGTAAGTCCTTGAAAATACCTAGAATAGTAAAACTGTCAGAACATAACACAAAAGAATGTGGTGGCAACGCAACCCTGGCCAGCGGGCATATTACAACATGCACACATACAAGAGCAAAACAAAGCACAGCTTGCAGTTAGTTCAAGCCATCTGAAGTCCAAAAGACTTAAGGGTGGAGGCACAATTCATTGATTTTAATTAGATGATAGGCTTTCAAATGGACAACTTCAAATGCTCTTTGTGAACTTGGAAACCCTAAGCATTTATAAACTGGTACACTTAATAATGAATTAGACTGAATGAAAAATACATGTGATTGAATATGCTTGGGATTGAACCCATCCTTAGTCCAGAAGAGACCGTCTGCAGCGTACTGTAGATACGAATATACTCATCCATATCTGTCTGCATTAGTGTAAAAGACCCATCAGTAACTGCTCGTCACCACTAGGTGTCACCCAAGCAGTACAAATGAGAATCAGTGGATGAGCAACTACTACATAGCACTGTGCCTTCACCTTTAAGAAATACATATATAATAGCTTGCCATTCTGAGTGCATCCACAACCACTGACGACTGGCTCTTACTTTGCCTTGATAGCTTCTTCTACAGCTGAGGAAAGAGCCTTGACAGACGCTTCCTTTTGCTGGGAGACGAGGGGAGTAAAGGAATTGTTAAAGAGAGGAACAGGAGGTGGTTTAAAGAGAGGATGTCCTGGAACGGAACCTCCACAGGATGCTTAAGGAAACAGACTGTTATTATTTCAAGTCTTCTGATCACTGACTACATGGAACATGAAGCTAAATGGATGATGAGCCAATACAGTGCGTTTGCTGCAGTATGTGTTCTTACCTGGGAAAGGACGGGGCGCGGGAGTGTTTGAGGACTTGGCTGGATGTAACGGTATGTGCAGGGGCGGTCTGGGAGCGGGTGGGGCCCCAGGAGGGAGACACTGTGATGTCATGGAGGGAGAGAGATGGACTTGAACACATCAAAACACACACGGCTACTGCACACACCAGACTAGTGAGAAGGCACACGTTCGCCAGTCAGATGATATACAGGACAGCTCCAGAGCCATGGGAAAGATCACACTCGGACACAAACAGACACTTTGTAGCACCAATGTACTGTACCTCAAGCTATTGTACTGGATGGGCCACATATATTGAATTGAATGATATGTAAAGTATATTGTTTGAATGTATTGCAGCCATGTCTTTAGTAAGGTGTCCTTGAGTTTTATGAATTATATGCATAATATATAGATTATACAGTATGTATTATATACATAAACATTTATTATGTGGTTAAATGTACAACTTCGGATAAATGATGTGAAGGTAACTAATTCAGTGACCAAACCAAAACAATGAATGACAACTGGTAGTGTGTGTGTGTGTGCGCGCGCGCGCGC
>JAODTR010018194.1:0-25545 GCA_025399935.1 Amblyopsis rosae
TATGTATATATATATATATATATATGTGTATATATGTATATATATATATATATGTATATATATGTATATATGTATAAAAAATAAACTCATACTATTACTTCAGACAAGGGGCCAAAGCAATGAGGTGAGGATGGACTTAATGTCCATAATTCAATCTCGGCTGTCTGCGGGTGTGGCTACACGTCTACAGCAGCCCCCCTCTAATAGCTCCATCTCTCAGAGAGGAAAACTCCCCGTCACAACTGACATGATGTATGACGATGTCGGTTCTCGCCCCAACCTTGTGTCTCTCTCACCTCCATCCATGCTAATGCTGTCTCTCACTCATTCTTTCTGTAGTTTGACAAAGCATATGCCTACAGCATCCGCCACATGTTCGGGAAGGAAGGCAAGCGGACAGACTACACCCCATACAGTTGCATGAAGGTGATTTTGTCAAACCCACCCAGCCAAGGCGACTATCATGGTGAGTTGAAGGCTATTACAGATGTGATGGACCGCCCTGCTCTCATTATGACTGGTTCTAGTTCAGTGGGTCTCAAAGTGGGGGTCGGGGGACCCTTAGAGAAGTTGCACATTGTTTTATAAGCTGGCTATGAAGTGTTTGTTCAAACTTAAAGAAGTGTGCATAACTTTCATTCTTACAATTTGAACCACAGTGTTTTTTTTCTCTCTGTTTTCTTTCTATATATTAAGACAAATGAGCATTACATTTTCCCTTTATTGGCGACTATTTTGTTTAACCATAACTATATACTGTACTATAGGAAAGCTAGTGTGTATACAGTGTGGCGTTTATGGATGTTGCTTGTTTGTTCTCCTGTAGGATGTCCATTCAGACACAGCGACCCAGAGCTGCTCAAACAGAAGCTCCAGTTCTATAAAGTATCTCCCAGTGGGATCAATCAGGTGGGTCTGTCAGCTCATGTACAGACCAGTGGCTGGCTCTGCAAGCACTGCTGGCTCCTCAGGGGACTTTTCCTATGTTACACTGCTGTCAGGCTTTCACTACATAGTCCGCTAACAAGAACATCCCATGTGTATATAGGTCAATATAATGTGGAAGTCGAATAACAAACTTGTTTGCTGGTACTGGCAAGCACCCACTGTAATGACAACATGACGGTTTTGTCTTGTGACATCTACCGGTCCCTATGTTCTCAGCCCCTTTATTTTACTGTACACGTTAGGCTCTAGTGTCCAGATGGTGCGCGGCTAGTGCTAACGCCGACACACTGACTATTTTGTTGTTTTTTCTCTCCCTGGGCGTGTTTGCTAATGTGCTGGCTTGTCATGTCATCGCTTGCGCTGCTGAAATGCGCCTGGTCAGACCACACGTTAGGGCAGACGCAGGCTTTGTGTGGTAGTGTCTGTCCGTGCTTTAGGGCAAGGCTTACTTATGCAAAATCACACACGCCACCTTTTTGTGCATGATATGGTGCATTTACATTTACGCCATTTGGCTTTTATCCAAAGCGACTTAGCATGTAGTACATTTGTCAGTAGTTGGGACAGGTCATACACTAGCAACCAATATTAATATTATATCAGAATAGTTACAGCATTTTGTCATGTCTACTACCACGTCAATATATAATTAATTCATCCAACAAAGTTCCTAGTGGGCTGAATACTAAAGTGCCTAATACTAAAGTGCTAAGTACATAAGAGCAGAATATGATTATTTTAAAAACATTTTATTTCTAAATAAATAATATATGTTGGCCTATTTCATGAATCATTTCACTAATGACTACTATAATCCTTAACCTTGGTGGTCTATTAGAGGTGCAATATACTGTATGCACACTTGGCGACTCTTCACGCCTTGAACAAGGACATCAGTTTCCCCCTGGGAGAAGCTGTTCTGTCAAACATTGTAAAATTGGCAGTTCGTCTTGACGGAGTACGTGCTGCTTTAAATGGAATGATAGAAGCTGATTTGATTGTAACTGCACCACTCCTATGTAATTTATTCTATTGCAACCCTTTTACAGCGGCGCCGCCGTTACCGCCATATGTCCCGAAATTAGTGAAAAAAAAAGGATTGGCCACGCCTTGCTCGACTTGCACCTTGACTGGGAAACTATGTCCCTTTTGATATTTGAATAGCTTTTTGACCTTGTCCTTTACATGATCCAGGTCATGTTTTTAAAGCACATTTTTAAGTCTGCTTTTAATGTTGCCCCCCACCAGTAGACCGTCTGACGGTCTACTGGTGCAGGTAATGAAGATAATTTATAAGGTCTTGATGTCCTATTTTCTAGGAATGATCCTTGAACCGCTTGTATATTTTATGCTTTATTTTTAATAGCGTGATAAAGTTCAGTGTTTGAAGTCTAATGACCCTGTCATAAAGCTAGAAATGTGTCCTGGTAGTAATACCAAGGTTGACTTTAATTCAAGTTGGTAGGTACATGCATAAGTAAAAACTGTTGTTGAATATGTTCTCCTGATGCGTTTAGCGTTAAGCAAAAAAAAAATAAACGGAATACCCAGAAACAACCAACTTGAAAAGGAATCTGCTAGAAGACATAGTATCATTTTTGGAAAATTTACTTGGGCAGTTGACTAAAATAAATAATATAGCCTACTAGGGCTAGCCCCAAATATTCGGGTTTCATTTCAGTTTTTTCACATTACGCATGCATGTTTTTCCATTAATCACTGTCTCCATATAAACGCACATGTTGAAATGTAATGACCTGCCCTACACGGTGTCATCAACACAATTGATTGCAATTGGCTCTGTTTGTAAGAAGAGAGCGAGGCTATATATTCAACACACTCTTAATGGCTAATACAGGAGGTATATGCTATTTGGCTATCTGGCTCAATTGACGTGTTAATCAAAGTGGCCATTTTGAGTGCATGGCTGTGTTTACATGTGTGCTCACTGAAGCTAGGAATCGAATATTACTTCTGTTATACTTAATTATAGTTGAGTGTTTTTAATGGTGTTTTATAAAGAGCATTCAATATACTCGTTCGGAAATACTATCAAGTATTCGAAACCTGTAAAATGGTATTCGGGACAGCCCTATAGCCTACTGCATGGATATTACATTAGATTACATTTTGTTCACATGAAACCTTAAAAATGAACCTTGAAGTGCCATAGTGGTTTTTGGTAGTATCCCACTGAGAATAACATTTAGAAAGTTTTCCCTCATTTTAGCATTATCATCATCAATATTCATACCAGGTGTTTGGTAAGATGTTTCACAATATTGACTTTATATGCGACTCAAGTTAACAGAAGGAGCGAGAAATGTGAGGACAAACCCCTAATTTAGGTAAACTGCTAGCCCAGCGGGAGCTTGTCTGTCATCACGTTAAATTAATCATCTCCCTTCTGTTCTACTTTGATGCTCTGCAGTATAACCTTCTTGTCTCTGTTTGTGTTGTACAACACACCACTTTGAATGGCTTAGCCTGTAAGCTCTCACAAATGTCAACCGTTTGGCCTGAAGACAGCTGACTATGTTGCTAAATAAAACGTGAGAAACGTAACGTTGGTGTGATGAGATTAACACGCATTATATCAGCTCTCCCACCTAGTCTAACACTAAAGGTGACATGTAAGTCCACAGGCCAAATGCCAGAATGTCTTTTTAACCTTTACTGAGCATAAACATCAAATTAGTTCTACCATGTCACATACAGCATAGCTGCACTTTGAACACCAGACCCACTCATTTCTGCAGCCAAGTCTGTGAAAAATGTGTTTATTCCACTAATAATATTTTTTTTATGATAAAATGTATTCTGCCATTCAGTCATGCTGTTCATAGTAACAAATTTTTATTTGAATTTTAAGAAAGAGTATCATTTAGATTATCATTTAATTTACTATCTTGACAGGTTTGTTTAAGTGGTAAGTTACAAACTCCTTTTTTTCCCACTCCCAGATCCTGGACTTGGTGAAAGGAATGCACTTTCAGCTGGCCTGTCAGAAGTACTTTGAGTTGACACACAATGTAAGGACATCCTTCATTTTGGGCTGAAAGTAATTGGGGCTACCAATGTCAGTCAGGGGATAACCTTGCAGCTCATGTGTGAAGGCTCTGGAGACACCCAGAACTGTCATAGCATCCATCATTTGCTGCATGTCAGAGCCACTTAATGTTTAGACATGGATTGTAGCATTTATATGCAGCTTGTCCTCCATGGATGTTGACGTGGTCTAATGCCATTTCATTGATATAGCCCTTTCAAGTCAACCAGTCAGTGGTTAATAATCTAGTGTTTTATTAGGCCTTGTCTGACTACATGGAACAACTCTTCTTTATCTTTTAGTATTTATTGAGAATAATTATTTTGCTAATGGCACATATTTAGGTAAGATTTAACTTGTCTACATTACTTACTATTCTCAATGGTTACCGTTTAAATTATCTGTATTCTGACTAATTTAAAGTGAACTGACTTAAATCTCCTATGTGCAATATTTTAAACAATACAGTATAGCAACAACTATCAATAACTATTTTCTGTGTAAAGATTGAAATGAGAGTGGAGTAATTGAGCTTGCTATGATGTGCAGAAGGGTCAGACTGGCTATCCAGAGTTGGGATTTTCCCGAACGGCCGGCCATAGTTTCAGACGCTATTGAATGCTGCACTATGCAAGAAAATAAATAAAAATTAACAGGCCTAAATAAATATAATAGGCCAATTGATTAATTGTTCGCTGTCTGAGCATGGCCTGAATAGGCTACTACCATATAACCTTTTTTATTGGAGCGATCCAAATTTCAAAAGGGGGAGGTTACAAAAACCCGAATAATACACGTCGTTCTGTACGACGTGTGACCGACGGTCAATAGGTCAATAGTTGCTTGTCTTCCGGGTTTGTTCGCCAAGTGAGGGAGACGGCAGCCCAGAGACGTAGTATACCTACGAGACATCAGGTACAAACGGCAACATTTTCTACGTTTAGAAAAATCTAACATCCAAAGCTAATTGTTTTTATTTACAGTAATCCGGAAAGTATTCACAGCGCTTCACTTTTTCCACATTTTGTAATGTTGCAGCCTTATTCCAAAATGGATTATTTTTTCCCTTCAAAATTCTACACAAACATTTGCCACAGCTGGACTTCAATCCAACTCCAATCAAGTTGTAGAAACATCTCAAGGATGATAATTGGAAACAGGATGTGGCTGAGCGCCATTCTGAAGGTCATGGCAAAGGCTGTGAATACTTAAGTACATGTGATTTAGTTTTTAGTTTTTGATTTTTAATATATATATATTTTCACTTTGTTATTATGGGGTATTGTGTGTAGAACTTTGAGGGGAAAAAATATTTGAATCCATTTTGAAATAAGGCTTTAACATGTTGAAAAAGAAAGTAAAGTAAGTAAGGGCTGTGAGTAAATGCAAACTAGACATAGTATGTAGCCTGTTAATTGTTATACAGTGCATTTGTGATTTAAACGCCTGTGTAAGTACGTCTTATTGGTTCTTAATGTGGAACAGATGACTACTGATTGTAGCATACATTTATTTATTTAAAAAACAAATGGCCAAAAGAAATATATATCTACAAAATTTGATTTTAGTGGATGATTTATTTGGCAACAAGGCCTAGATGGACCGGTCTGGGCTTCAAAGTCCAGGGCTGTTTTTCAGTCCCAGTCTGACCCTGATGTACAGTATGTGCTAAGAACATATTTAATTCTGTTAATTTGCAAGCTGTGTGAACCACACATGCAAACACTGGTAGGATAACCACATATGACTTACAGTGATTTCCAAACTTTAATGATACCCTGAAAACAGCTTGAGCAAAAGGGCTGCAAGACCCTGTATAAGCATTCACCTGCAGATTGAGTGAAGATCTATTGTGATCTCCCTTTCAGCAGAGTGAAGGTGAATGTATCAAAATGAGTGTGTGCTCACAGATCACTTCAATGTATGGTAGCTTAGATGTGACAGTTTAATTTGAAAACTGAGAAGCAAGCTGTCTGTGATGTGGATGTTAACAGTAATCCTTTAAGGATTTCACTGTCAGTCCGGTCGGTGGAAATGTCACCTTGAAACGTCCTTGACATTTCATTGTGTGTCAGTGTTGCTGATCTCTATTTTGACTTGACTCATGTAGATAGATTAGCACACCATTTCACATCTTTGACTAGTGACTTTTCTAAATGCCTTCTTAAGGGTAACATTTGGTCAAATTGGCTTCGTGTTCCTGCCATGAATGTGTTCTTTTTTATTTCTTGTTTTCTCTTTTTTATTTAGTTAATTGTCAGATATAACATGGATGAAGGGGTCAGCAAACTAAAAACCACAGATTACACATGAAGCGCTCTTGGGTCTATCTTGAAATAACACACACACACACACACACCTCCATGTACACCGCAGGGAATAATATCCATATCTTGGCAGTCGCAGGCTTGAATAGGCATCAAAGGTGCGTGTCTTTTTGAAGAAGTATTGAGGCTGGAAGGGGGTTAAAAAAGAGACATCCTTGTCATAGCAGTCCATCTACCCTCTGACTGTCGCATCTTCACTGCTCTTCTTATTGCCGTCTCCTGAAGCTCTCCCGCTCGTGTCTGCTTTCCTATTTTCCAGCTGGAGGACTCGGGCTTCTCGCTGAATCACCCTAACCAGTACTTCATCGAGAGCCAGAAGACACTGGGGGCCGGAGGAAAAGAGGTGAAGCGTGAGGCGGACACACCGCATACAAGTCAGGAGAGCTCCGGCCCCAGAGCGTCCAGTGTGACCCGTGAAACTGCAGCCCAACCAAGTCAACCAGTCCACGAGTCGCCAGAGATGACGGATGACTTGGATGCTTACTTCCAAGATTGCTGAAACGATTGAGATGGTTTTTATATTTTCCATTGGTGTAGCGTCTCCCATTGGCATGTAATAGCTATTTTGACTTTTTTCTTTTTTTCTCTTTTTTTTTTTCTTGTCTGAATTTCTGTAGCCTATTGTGTGTGTAGGGGACTTACATGTTGCTTTAGTCTTGTATGGATAGGAAAAGCATGGTAAACAACCCAATAACTATTAAAATTTAATATTGAATATCTTGTGTTTGTGTTTAAAGAGCTCTACTGCACAAGTTGTTTGCATTCGTCACCAACGTGTCATGAAAGGGAAAGGGAGGTTTGGGGTCCCTTGCTGAAGCTGCTGCCCCCGCGACCCGACTCCGGATAAGCGGATGAAGATGGATGGATGGATGGACCAACGTGTCATGTTATTTTGTATGTGTATTGTTTTACGTCCATTTTCATTTTTAGTTGAAGAGACTTATCAAGTGATGACTTTGGTCAATGGGCCATGAATATATTTCCCAGATGTCCCAAAAACTATGTCAATGCATTTTCTGGCAGGGAAGTGAAATGTTTGGCAGAAGGTTGGTCACAAATCAACAGTTTATATTGTTTTACTGTCTTGTGAGGCCTGATGAAAATTGAAAATGTAATATAATTTCCACAGATGCAAGAGAGCTTTTCTGCTATAATCTGATAATTTTGTTGTGCTCATCACAAGTAGGCTAACTTTAGATTTACTAAGGAACTGAATTGGAATATAAAGGAAAAAAGAGGGAAAGAAAAAAAGTAAAGCTTCCTGAAAACCTTTTACCTATTATTACTTTAATTAATTTTACTTAAATACACACCTAATGTATCAGAGCTGAACCTTCTCTCCAATAGCTCAGTGAGGATTTGTGCAGGAACTAACCACACAGACAGATGTGCTGGCAAGAGGGCATTGATGTTAAATAGTTGGTGGAGCTTGACAGAGTTGGCACTCTGGTCATGGGCAGGCAGTTCGCTAGAAAGGAGCCCAGCGATTGATTGTCAATATATATATAAACAACTGCACTGTCTTCATTTTGTTTGATTTGTGCCAGTCACACCAGCTGGTGACTGTTTAAATGGAGCATTCTCTGCAAGTAAAATGAAAATCCAATGCTAGATCTACCAGTGGAATGTGAGTTTTATAAACGACACATCCTCACCATCCCTAAGGAAGTCACTGCATGAATGTTGCAATTACTGTAAACTGTCACTAACCATTTTCTGTGTCATGGCCCAGTACGAAATAATAAGGAACCATTATAGCTTTCCTGAAAGTTACACATTCTGTACACCTTTCTCATAGCATGACCCACTTTAATTCCCCCTCATCCTGAAAAAAAAAGTTTCAAGCAGTTCAAAGATGCGTATAGGACTTGACAACACATTTGTTTTATTCCAACATTCTGTGTGATGACTAGCATGCCGCTACGTTAACCTGGATTCACTAATGAATCTAGAACATGTATAGTCACAGCTTTGTGGGATCTAATTGGCTGTGTTATGTGATGCATTCAAGCATTTCTCTGCTTCTTTTTGTGTGTGCAGTTCAAATACATCCATCCTCCAGTGTTCCCTGCATGGTTAAATGGACTTTTGAGTGGTGGGCATTTAGTGTTTGAGAAACCAGCTGGTCATTAGCACCTTGTAAATCATGGCTTACGGTAGTGACAATATAAGGCAGCGTTCAGACGTAACATCTTTTTGGAAGTGGTAGGTCACTTTTATTAATTTAAACGCTGCAGCAGGCACTTTTTTCCAGCAGCTCTTTTTCAGTTGAAAACAGTTCAACTTCTCAGAAGAAAATGCCCAACATCATCAGC
This sequence comes from Amblyopsis rosae, assembly GCA_025399935.1. Classification (NCBI taxonomy): domain Eukaryota; kingdom Metazoa; phylum Chordata; class Actinopteri; order Percopsiformes; family Amblyopsidae; genus Amblyopsis; species Amblyopsis rosae. The sequence continues at coordinate 8,640 of JAODTR010018194.1, forward strand.
TTTTTGACAGTTGACCAATCACAAGTGGCGTAGTGAGACCTGGTGTTTCCCATAACAATTGTAACAACCGTTTCAGCTGCTAATTTTTTTTTACATGAAAAATGCCCAGGCTTTTAATCAAAAAAATATGTTATGTCTGAACACGGCCTAACAAATGGGTAATCCAACAGGAAATGCTTTCACTTTTCCTCTTGCTGTCAGAGAGACTATATTCACGAGCTCAGGCCTCATTGGCCAGAAACTAAGCCAGTCCTTCCTGCAAGGCCTTTTGGATGGTAGTCAAATCCTGTCTGTTTAAATTCCGAGGTATTCATTTTAAAACCTGGAATCGCTGCTCCTCTGAAGGTGACATTCCCACTAATTGTGGCAGAGACATAGGCATCAATAATATTCTGTTTACTGACAGGGTGCATTGAAGAATCCTCTTCATATTGTATTTAGCGTATGTCCTGCTAATGAAGAATTGGCAGTGAGATGGGTTGATGGCCCCTTTGGCCCCATGTGAATACAAACTTTCTAAGGTTGTATTCAAACTCATAATTATTCCTTTTGGTATTGTCTAATTAACCTGACAGCTGTCTCATTAAAACAGATTGTATATTTGGAACCTCTAAAAAGATGTAACCTGGATAAATCATTTCTACTCTGCTTGACACTTTTGTACTTGCACACAAACATTTTTGATTCTAGGCTATACACGTCTCTAGATATTCAAGTAAAAAATTATACAATGACCTGTTACATACGTAATGTGGGGCTTGCTGACTTAGCCTACTGAAAGCTATTTGTCTGAATGACAATTGCTACTCTTGTCATTTGTATGTGATTTTGAAATTGCGCTGTGGCAGTACTGTATGAGCTCCCACTCTATGATACCGTATACCACTTGACTAGAGAATACAAGCAGTGTTAACAATGAGAATGCCTGTCAATCTAATAACATATATTGGATTCAACATATGCTTTCATCTGGGAGCCAAAGCACATGGTTGTATCACTCGTATCATTCGGTAATAAAAGTTGCGAAAGCCATAGATTAAATATAAAATATTCAATATTAACGTATTCCTACTCCAACTGTTTGTAGTAATATCAAAACAGAAAAAAGGAGGCATCTGTGATGGGCCATCAAACTGGCTCGTTTGTTTTTCAGTCTTGGGTGACAATAATTATACCATCTCTGAAAAAGATTTTAAGTTTTAGCCATTCAACATTTTGTATTACAAAATGTGAAACCCCCGCTGGAAGTTGTATTGTGATTGAGTGACCTTTCTTGCTCTACTGAAGAAGAATCCATGCTTCCTCTGGCGAGCAGTTAAGTGGATCCTGTCACACATTAAAAACAAATCTGCAGAGTGTGACACATCAAAGGCGAAATGGAAACCAAACCCCTTGTTAATGGAGTGAATACTAGAAGCTGGGAGTGTCGGGTGTTAGTGGCACATAATAGCGCTGCCAGTCAAACAGCAGTGTGCCTGTCCTTCTTTTCTGCAGGGGGTGTGGGCAGAACTCCGCCGTATGACGTGATGAGTTTGGGCTCTGAACAGAGGGGAGATGAGCTAAAAGTTGTGATTGCCAAGAACCAGAGTTAATGGCAATCCTTTGAATGTCCCCTTTGACACTGATAGATTGATGAGACATGAGTTTAGAGCAATCCAACAGATTGCTCCTTTGACACTGACAGACCTGATCTTTTTGTATGTTGACAATGGAAGTACAGCATGGTGAGGCTTTGCCAGAGAAAATGTCTGAGAAAGGAAAATAATTGTGTGAAGTCTTTGTTCCACTTCCGTGCTGGTCGCCAAAAGGTATATGCTATCTGCCCATGTGTTTTCTACTATACAATACTATACTAGGCTACTTTATGTAGCCTACTGTTAAAAAAAAAAAAAAAGTTATGCTTCCAATCTATTTCAAAAATCCAATATGGATAACAAGATGTATTCTTCCATTGTTCACAAATTGGCATTGGGGATAAATGTAATTTCTGAATTTTGCAACCTATATCCAGTAAATACTAATATTTCAGAATCAGATAGTTAAAAACTGAACAAAAGTAATAGCACACCAAAACTGTTTATATACAGTATATTGCATACCTGATTGAGGTTCAGTTATCGTTTTCACAGAATAAATATCAATAGGACTATAATTTCACAGTAAAATAAAAAATAAAATAATTGTTGGTCCCACTGTCCTCAGTTGCTTCTTTAGAAAATGCATATTTTTATGGCTGGCATTATCTGTTTAGGTGATCTTCACTGGTTAATCTCATTCTTGTAGTTCGTAGCTTCACCACCCCTGGGAGATTTTGGGAGCCATTTTTCATCTTCACAGGATCTTCAACAACATTTGCTATAGAGAAATTGTACAATGAGGAGCTTTCATATATTTTAAGTACCTGCCCCATGCAGTTTTTCCTACACCTAAAATTGACTACAGTTTGATGTCTTGACTGTGGTAGACCGACTACATGCAGATATGAGTGACTAAGCACAGGCAGAACACTATTTAAATGACCACCCTTGGTGTTTAGAAATGCTAAGACATAGACATATTACCTCAACATCAAATATACTTGTTATTAGCAATTTTCTTCAAAAGTTTGTTTTAAATTGTATTTCCTTTGGTAATAAAATATCTATTAATCTTACCACCACAAACAGTATTTTAATTTCCCAGTGGCCGACAGAGTTGCAATCGCTTTTATTAGGGGATGGAAAAATGCAAAACAATACTAAATAACCATTTTTTGTAGAATGAAGAATTAAGTGCTGTTGAGTACATCAAATTATGAAATTTACATTACAATGCATGCTTTTTTTCAAATCATATAAGTATGTTGATACCATTCAGGCATAATGACAGGAAAATTATCGCAAAAGCTCAGGTCTGACAAAGTGTTAATTATAAAAATGTCAAAGTGCCTCTGTTTGCAGCTCTTACAGTTCTTGCCTTTTATTCTTGAAAATGACTAGTACTATTTTTGCTTTAGACAAAAAGCTCATTCAGCCCCAGGGGTTGTCACACTGATAAGGTGAATGGTCACTGTAAGCTTGTAATCGGCTTCAACCTTTTATTTGTGTAACCCTTAGGGTACTCTAACATTTTGAAACAAAGCACAGTGATGGAATAATCCAGTTATGTATACACTGTGGCTGCTGAATGTGAATGCAGGGAATTATTCTGTTTACTGACGTAACATCATTCTATTCCTATTAACTCATGATGTATATAAAATTCATCTGAGATAGACCTTTGGGAGTTGAAGCAATTAGTGATTAGTCCATTGTCAATGTGCTGCATTGCATGCAGATCAATGATTTAATAGGACTATAGTCTTCGCTGCCAACTCGCAGGCTAACATACAACTAACTACAACTACAACTGTGCAAGCCACTTTGACTTGTTTGAAGTTAAATTGTTCTCTACAGGTTTGTTGTTTTTGCCAGGTACTTTTGATTACACAACAAAGTTCCAAACATGACCTTGACTATCAATAGATAAATCAATAGCTGGCTCTTCTTGTGGACTAGATGAATCACCATTCCATTTGTGCAACAGTTACTGAAGGTAGCCTTGAGACTTGTCACCTGGATCAAATTTAACAATTATGCATTTTGCCTGTCACGGAGAAAGCAAATACAAGATGTGTAACAAAAGTGCATTGTTTTGTATTTCTATGAATCTTCTTACCTAGATTGCGGTTTCGCCTGTCAGCAAAGCCTTTATCTGACATGACGTCTAACAAAGTCATGCAGCACATATAGTGGACTAGAGCTGGAAAATAAACCGCTGCTTTTTCTGCCTGCTCCACAGTAACCCCACGAGCTGTGCTTTATAATTACATTGGCTTTTGGCGTTTGAGTGAAGCTGTGTTTGGGCTTAACAGTAGCTAAGAGAGGATAACTGAGCTGTACTGAAACTGTAACAGCATTATTTGATTGGCAGGTTTATAATGATCTAATATAATAATAATCAACACCTTCCCTATTATAGTTTTGTCAAATGCAATTATAAAGGACTTCTGAAATTGCCATTAATTCAAATCACAATTTCAATATTTTGAATTTAGATTAATTTTCAAAATGCAAAGTTTAGCTTGAGATTCCGTCTAAAGTCTACATAGAGGAGGTGGCAATATGTGTAATACTGTGGAAATATTATCATTAGTATTATATCTTTATATGGTGTCTGAGATAAGACCATCCATATATATATATATAATTCAATAGTATTTTGTTGAACTGATCTTTATTTGATAAAGAAGAAGCTGTATATCAGAAAGTCTATAGAAAGTGATCATATGACATTGCACTTGATATGTCCATTTCCCTCAACATTTTAATCTATTTTAGAGGTAAACTCGTAAATCCAATTACAAACCGTCATGGTGCAATACTCAGTGGAAGACCAGCCTCTAACATAGCATGATGGGATTGCATAAACAAACTGTGTTGTCTGTACAGTGGTGCACATAACATGTTGTTTATTGCACAACATTATCATGGTGGAGACTTGCTGCAGGCAATCACATTTTTGAGAGTGTATTTTGGGATTCATTATATTCCTACCTGTGACCTGCTGGTGTTAACTAGTGTCTTTTTGGCTCTGCGCTTTACTTGTCTATGGGCAGGGAAGGTTAGACCTCTGGAAAACACAGCAGAACATATTTGTTGATGAATGATGCATACAAAGTAAGAATAATACTAATAATACTAATACTAATACTACTACTACTAATAATAATAATAATAATAATAACTCACAGTGATGGTTTCTTACCGTAACTATGTAAAGGTATGTCTATAAAATAGCTCATGAAATTATAAATTGTGCATTCTTTAATTAAAGGTATAGTCAGTGATTGTAAGTTATGTCCTCATGGTCTGCTAGCAGCCCGTTCTGTGTGCATTTTGAAAAATGAATTTGGTGTTACTGCACATGCCTTGCTCTAAATGGGAACACGAACAAAGTGGTGCAGACTGCACCATTATTATAGCCTTGGTCATTTCCAATGTGTGGGGCAGAGCTTCTGAGGGAGTACCATATGGCGTTAAAGGGAGAGGTGTTTTTGTTTTTGATCAAGTTAAAATATCAACAAGCTTTCTGCAGAATGACTATACCTTTAAGTTAACAACTTTATTATAAAAAAAATTTAAAAACTCCTATTTACTGGATTTTAAAATTTCATTAGACGTCTTATTCGTATACTTGCTATAAACTATGTGAAACTATGAAATTATATACAAAAAAGAAGAAAAATGTGTTGAATGTCTCATGCTTGAGTCAAGAGGTGTTGATTCAATGTTAATTCTAATTACTATTTATCTGTTCAGTTTAAACACAAAGCCACCATAAACCAGGATATGCATGTTGTTTTGAAAGCAGGAACATCTCTCAAACTGGATTCTCAAAAGCTCATGCTCTGTCATTTAAATACCAAAAACATCTGTTAAATAACTTCAATCGGAGCAACTATAACGAAGAACAGTAAATGTGGCTGAAATGAAAATGTCTTCATTCTTGTTCTTGCATTTGAATAAGCCTGTTAAAATATGACATACATTTTATGGAATAGCCATGCGTTAAAAATAAATAGGTGCAATATGCTGGAAGGTGGGTCTTAAAAGATGGTATAGCTAAAACCATTTATATACTGTAGCCAGTCCACAGCAACACAATATGAATCCAGCCATCCTGTCAAATGGCTGAATATCTGTTAAGATACAGTATATGGGAAACAACAGCCTCAAAATATTTCCAGGAATCTGACAATGCACTTCACATACCAATTCTGTGTTGGTGAGGCAGATGTTTTTTTTTACAATTCCGTGATTATAAGCACACATCTCCATTCTGGCTCATCAAGCAGCTGTCTAAACAGAGCCGAGTTTGCTCAGGTACCGTTCCCTGGCCGTGGGGGAACTGCTGCCTGTTGGAATTATTAGCAGCATGTATTGTTTGCACCACTGACCATTTCTGTGTATCTTTCTGCCTCCTGACCCACTTTCTGTCCTTTGTGCTTCCAATATTTAGTTCAAGCAATATCAAGGAAGATAAATGGCTCGCTCAGAACAGGCTCTGCAGAGCCATCGAGTGAATAACTTAAACAAAGGCGAAATTATTGATGGCTGTCTTTACAAAGTGAGTCCACACTGGGTTCTGTGGAAGTCTGTGGTTCTATTCCCGGTGGATTGGAGTGTGGGGTGAGTGTAGGTGGATTGCGTGCATCATGAACAATTTATTGTGCTGTACATTATATCAATGAGCTTTAATTGCTGTCAGTAAAACCCAAAAGAGAATATCGTATCAAAGATTTAGCTGCCATTTACACAGTAGACATGAACATTAAACACTGAGATGCTGTGTGCTGCCTGTGTTTATCACTGCATGATATATGCACAGCTGCTGAAACAACCGCTCATTTTAAACAGCATTGCTGGCAGAATTATAATTAAACATTAGCCTGAAATTAGTCTATCAGTGTCTATTCGTCAATTTCTCATGAAACATGTCCCAAGCCAGTATTTAATACAATCTTAAGTAATGTCTTTTCAAAACAGAACCTAAAATAAATCCTCTGATCCTGTTAAACTGACATGGTGGCTGAGCGGTTATCATTAGCATTGCTGCATCACACCATGAAGTTATTGGGCTTATTAAAGCTGACTTTGTACAGTTTTCATGTTGGTTTCCTCCACACCCAGAGTCATGATGTCCCTTAGCATGGCATTAGAACTGGGCTTGGTACTGCCCCAGTAGATACGATGTGTCAAATGCAAAAGAACATTTTCCCCCACGGTCAATAAAGCAGCCTAACTTAAAGGGGTACATTGTCTTTATTAGCCATGTGGGGCGGCAGAGCTGACAATACAAGACCTTTTATACACACACACTACATACGAATGTGCTCTGTCCGGTGGGGCATCTTGCCTATTTGCATTCAACTTCTGCTAAAAGTACCGTAGTTCCTCTCAAACCAAGGGATTTCATGAGGAGTGGAGGCGTACTGCCAGTCAATCAGGAGCTGAGCTGCATGGCTACAGAACCTGGTATATAAAGCAGCATGAGACAGTCTGTTGCTGGGGAGCGGAGAACATTCTGGCAGCAGTGACAGGTTGCTGTGGTGGAGAACTGTGACATCTGGCCCGCATGCCAGCAGTGGGTCCGACTTGCCTAATGAACTAACATATACATGTTGGCAGCACTAAGTGCACCATTTATTAGCACTTTTGAAACACACAGAGTGCGCTTCATTTGGTAATGACAGCTGCCTCTATTTGACAATGCCTATCTCTCAGTGTGGGTGAATTCTAGAGCTGCTGCAAAGCAGCTTTTTCCATATCAGTTTCAGTGTCAGGCGCTAATAGGCTCTAGGAGGACAAAGCAGGACAATATCCTCTATTCTTGGATGGAATTAGGCAACATTAAAATGCTTTAATCTCTGAACTGATTTACAGTGTCTTGTTGTATCGCCTGAGCATACAACTTGAAATACACGAATTGGCTATCTCTTACAGAGATGATAATGTGGTATTATCAGAGATTAGTCTTCAACCCATAGCTTCACCCTTAAAGATCTACAATGAAAAGGATGAAAGAAAAAAGTAATAACACCGGTAAACAATATGATAAATAAACAACTATTGATTGAAAGAGCAATTAATGCAGGTCTAACAATAGTATACACTGTACCGTATTGAATGGCATTTTATTCTTTCTGGAGATTGTCTGCCTAGCAAAGCATCGTCTATAAAACCCAAACACTGTAGTTCAAGAAGGTGAGACCTATTCACATTCACCTCAGATATTTAGTCTGTTTTGAAGAAAACACTGGAGAGAATTGGTCAATGGATAGGTGCAACAAGCTTAATGCGCATTGTCATACCATTAAATACAGGAACACAATATCAAAATGTCTTATATTACTCAGAAAAACAATAATAATCATAGATTTAACACTGAGCCTAGAATTGAATTTTAACAGTTTAGAAAAATCAGAGTATATATCAGAGTATGTATCAGAATCATTGCACCAATACCACAGCCTTTAGTGCGGGGGATGGGCTGGACACGCACATACAATTCAACCATCTTTTATTCATGTGTGAGAGATTCTTGCTGCCAGCCTCTATCCCTAGGCATATAATATCATTGTATGAACTATTTGGTTCTCAATACAGTGGAGCTACTTAATTACCAGTGAAAGTATCTACATCATGTGAAAGAGGTGTCATAATGTACTGTCCATGGGTGAATAAAGGATATTGGCAGCCACCCTATTGTTTCAACTTGTTTCAACAGCAACTTCTTACCTGCTTTGCTTAATGGGGTATTGTGTGCCACCTTCTCTCTCCGTTCCATTTTCACTTACATTCCAACTCTGTGAAATTAATTAAAATCACTTTTTATCACAATGTTTGGTAATATGAAGTCCAACCGTTTTTTTTGAATATACGGTACATTAAACAGCTGGTAAACTTGGCAGAGGAACAATATTTCTTGCCACAGGTTATTGTGCTGCTCAATGCTGCTGCTTGGGCCTGATAAAGAGTATTATTACTGTGTAGTGTACCCATATGTACTATGTACAAGACATTTACAACTCTTTGGAGCACTGCTGTCTGAAATGCTTCCATTGTAGAGAACTTTGACTAATGGCACCAGGATTTCAGATATTTCCGGTAACTGCAAAGTGAGAGAGGTTTTAACAATGTTGTTTACTTTAAGAAATGGTTATCAACATATACGTATAACCCAGCAGGCTGTGAAAATCTAAGTTCCTGGCTCATGTCAGAACTGTGACAGGCTTATTAAAATGGATTTGAGAGTGCTTTTGGCAAAGGCTGCATGAATGCTCACTTCCCTCACAGCGCAAATGGCTTTCAGTCATAGGTACAAATAAACAGGCTTCATAAAAGCAGTTGGAGATGTCTGGTAACCGAACACATTAGTTTGGTATCAAATGGCCTAAATATTGCCATAGAATAACTTCATGTAGTTTGTCTCCCGGCAGTAGTTCTTTGCGGCAAAATCCGAGCTATCTTGCAGGTTAATTTGCACAGCATGCTGATTGATGATGGACCTCCATACCTCTAATGGGTGAATCCAATCCTCCAGTTCCCTGAGCAGCTCTCGGCGTGCTCAGTGTTGAAAAAGGCTCACTGACAGCACCTATTACAACAAGAAAATTGTATTTTGTAAAAATGCAACAGGGGCACATGTCAGGAGATGTGGGGTGAGATTGCATACAATTCATGTGGTGTCCAGAAGCACCCCGTTATGTGTGATTTAAAGCAAATCACATCATATTGTAAAATACACACAATAAAAGAGCTGTAAATCCACTGATATAGACACATGCACTGTAATGCACAATATAGTGCACAATATAGCTGAGCGATGCAGGTTCTGATCTCATATTTATTGTTATACACACCAATAGACTTACTGTGCCAAACTAAACACTGCATTAGTAGACAGCATATAGTGAATGTAAATTAACATACATATAGAGTATATCTCTTACCAAAGTAAGGTAAATAAAACATTAAATAAAATACAAAGGGGCAAAATGTTCATTAGAACTACTTAGTGCTTAAATGCATACAGTATGTGTGCTTGTTATTTACACAGATGTTGCACCTGTAGCCGCTTTGTAAGATCATTCTTAATCCAAGCAACTGTTTATTTGTCTGCTGAGTACAAACATTTGTCTTGATAAGACTCCTTGAAAGATACAGAGCCCCAGACGATTTCTTTTTAATTGCACGGGCAATTTAGTAAAGAAGGACAAAGTTCACAAGAAGAGAAGAAGTAAGGATAAGAACTAGTCTCGCATAGCCACAGCGCTGGCTAGTCTCAGCCTCTTACGTTCATTAGCACTACGTCGCATAAGCAACTCTGTGCTGAATGTCTGATGCATATGCTCGACACTTTACTCTGTGACTTTTGGGAAGTAATACTGTCGATATCCATTGGCTGTTAGCATTGTCACTCACAAATATGTCTCTGTAATTCCCGCCGCAACGATAGCGCAGTGCTGTATTTACTAATTGAAAATGTTAAATTTATTTTAATCAGTAACTGTAGCCTATTTTTTTACAGATTTACAAAACCTGTACAACAGCCAGACTCCTGTTTAGTTTTCCTCACTGCAAGTTTAATGTCCGTGTTGGTCGTTGTGCATGTCAATCAAAACACCTTGCATGTGAAGTAGGCGGGCACTGATGCAGTTAGCAAGGCTGGCTCTACGGGACTAAGCGCTGGGATCAGCTTTATGGAAAAATAAATAATACAATATAACGTAACGCCATATACTGTAGTTTACACTTTACAAAATTATATGTTGGCGTAGCTAATGAATGCATATGAACCAGCCGGCGGGTGGGACATGTTCGTGAGGAGAAAATCATAACATATTCACCAGAATGCAGGAAAAAAGTGTTTGACGCTGAAAATTTCCTGGGGGAGGACCCTCAGACCCCAAACTTAGGAAGGGTATGGCCAACTGTTGTTTACCTGTTATGTTTGCAGCCTGTACGAACCTGTGCCTCAGCCTGCTTTGAAGTCAATGTTCTTATTTATATACCACTACCCTGCCCTTCCCCGAAAAGAGTCAATATTCTGCTTTTATCTTACATTTATTTTGATGCTGCCTAGCCTCATATAAAATCACTGCACGTCACTGGTGGATATAGTTAATCCATGCCCCTTCCTACAGTAGTTCCCATCTCTAAAATCTCCCATACTTCTATGTGGTGGCTCTGTGCCTGTGGGTCATGTACTCCAAGCCTCAGAGGAGTGACATTTAAAAGAAATCAAACTCACTCACATTAAATTTCATAATATAACAAATAGTTTATGCATGAGTGCGTCGTTCAAGGAACGTTATTAATTGTTTTAAAGGCACATGGAGAGGTATTTTTTGTCTGCAGTACCAGTGGGCCACCATACCAGTCAATGTGTGAGCCATGCTTTCTGCTTGAGAGTCAGAATTCTACACAAGTATTAAATGTTCTAGTAGTTAAATTTGTACCTCCTCTTTAAGATAATGTAGGTTTTTTCATGACTGTGATGAGTGTAGAGACTGTGATATGACTGAGTGTGAGAAGTCACATGGATTAAGTTTGTACAGTGCCATGCAATGTCTAGCAATCATTATCTAAAGTAAAGAATGTGTTCATAAATTTGAAATAATTACAAATTCTTAATCTTTTGTATAGTATATCATATTCAAAAAACAAATTTATAACATATGAGTGCTATACTGTGATGAACATTGTCATTGTCATTGCCTTGACATCTGGTCACAGAATATGGAGCAAAATGCAAATAATTATTTATGCAATTAATTAGATTAATTAATCACAAAGCTTGTAATTCATTTTATACATTTTTGTAATTGCTTGACAACCCTAGTCATAACTCATCTAAACCTTTGAATATAAATGTGAAAGTTCACACAATGTTACAGCTGTAAATCTAGAATACAACCAACTAGTCATAAACAACATCAGCTGTTTTAACTGTTTTGTTTCTCGAGACGCTTGTTAATTTCAAACTCCATATCGATTATCGATATTGCATTTGAAGCAAAGTGTAGTATTACGGCTTTGTTGATAAGAGCGGCATTTGCCAATTTGTTTACGTTAATATTTAGAGCCAGGGCTGTGTAGAAGTATCAGATTATTTTTTCAACATGCACATCAACGGTAAGATAGTGAAATGCAGGGAGATATTTGATATCTTACATTTAGCTGGCAATAGCTGACTATACCTTTAATGTACCATGATCAGGATATAGGTTAGATGTATAGGAAAATAATCCCTAACATACAAGACTTTCTAATGATCGACACATTGAAACACATTTCAATGTGTCGATCATTAGAAATCGTGGCTTTCATACAGTATGGAATACAATTCGGAAAAACATAGTTCTATGATAAAAACGCATAGGTTACACTTTGTTATAGCTAGCATGATAGACTAGCATTAATGCTAGTGTCTTTGGCCTACTTTACTAGGCCTACAAAAGTATGAGGAAGTACTTGATGTGTTTGTGACATTGTGAATACAGAGCTTCTCAAAATATATAACATTTTGTTTGTAGCAGACTGAAAAACATTTTATAATTTATGTTCCCAAATTTACATTATTGAGGTCAATTTAGGAAGCTAAATAAAAAGCCATGTATTTACTATTTAGATTCATGTTTTATGTCATTCTTGAAGGTTTGCAAATGATTTTGGGTCATAGCCTAATGACACAGGACAATAGGATGGTTAAGCCCAATAAGATGTAAAGCCCCAATATAAAACAAATATACATTATTTGCAATGTTGCATTGTTTTCAGTAATTGAGCTCAATGTTATTTACTTTAATTGGTAAGAAAACACAATGTCAAAGAAAATATACACTCACCTCTCCATATACTTGTTAACTTGATCAGATTACACTTTATTGTGTTTCATCTGCAATGAAAAATATAGTATGATTATTATCGGGTAAATTTTCATAACATTAATTAAAATGACCAAATCCTTTGGAAATTATAAAGCCTGTATGCTCGTTAGATTAAAATTTTGACACATAATGGTTAAAAAGTATAAACCAAATTATGCTGTTGTAAATACTGTATCTTACTCATTTTTATTTCAGAAGTATTGGTTCAAACCTTGTTTGACTTTATATCATAAACATTAAGTCACAAGACATTGTTTAATAATTAAATGTTATTTAATTTAACACAATTTAGGATTATTTTAGGGGTAACTAGTTAGAATATATTTTAAATGGACATGGTGTTTACTTACACTATTTGAGATTAAAGGGGAAATGTAACCCTTTTTAAGTGTTAGTTTTTATCATTTGCGATTTTCAAATTCAATTATTTTAGGGTTACCTGCTTAGTCTTCATTTCACTCCCGGTTCTACACTCTTAATGAGAGTCAGCCTTCAGGTGTACTAGTCACAAAAGAAAATTAAAATTTCTTAATAGCCTTCATCTGAAGTATTTAATGCATGGACAATTACAGCACATGAAAGGCCTTTTCAGTTTTTGAATAACACAAAGAAACATAGGATCCCACTGAGAGGTTGTAAACACTGCAAACTATGAATATCAGTAGTATGTGGATATCAATATCCATATACTAAACATTATACATTGTATGCTAGCCAGTTTCAAATATTTTATGTATTAAGTCAGACATTAGTATGAATTATTATGCATTATTAGAGTATATTAGCACGTCTTACCTCTTTAAACGCCATATCATTCTCAGAGTCATGTTAGCGCAATCATAATATTTGAATCATGTTGTAAGAGGATAGATTAAGAAAAGACATTTATTAGTCTAGACAGTTACTTTCAATTTACAAGAAAGTTTTCTTCAGATACAATTTCACAGCATTATAACAAGTGATTCATTTGGTAAAGAAGATGGGACTTTCATGTTAGGGGTGTTTATGAATATTTAAGTGGTCATACCATTGATTTTTAGGCTATAAGAGAACCTTTATGTCCAGTTTACGGCCACCTATTTAAACACTTACACGGGATGCTTTATTGTATGTTTGTATGTTTTTAATAAACGCTTTATGTACAAATACAGATTAAACAAACAAACAAACAAAAATGACACATTGTACATTGCTGCTTGCTTTCAACTCCATCACAGATTGGTTTTCCCATTAGCATGGTCTATAATCTAGGCTTTAAGCTTACACTTTTTATTGTAGTCTGTGGGACCATTTCAGTCTAATAATTTCAGTAGCAAAAAGCAGTCAGTTTCAATAAAAGGCATTATGCTAAGTTATTTGTTTCTGTTTCTTAACATTTAACCTGTTTATGTGAAACTCATGCAGATCAGTTTTAGTCTAAAATCTAATCTAAAATGTTCTCAAGTAAGACTCAATAATGATTTAAATGGATTTCCGGTACAAATGAATGTGCATTCTTCACCAGGGTTGTCTGGAAATTATAATGGTTTAAGTCATATTAAATATCATTAAAATGCAGAAGTAAAACATATTAGTGTGACAAGTCATGCCCCTTGAGAGTAACTCAGAAAAGTAAAAATCACCCAGCAAGATGTTTTTCATTCATCACAAAGCCAATGCTGCAAATTATGAAAGGCAATAAAAGCCCTGTTTGACATTAATTAATATGGGCCTGTCTGACAGTGAAGAAGTCTGATCAGGCAAATTAACTATAGCATTATTATTCTTATTTAATTTTTTTAAACAAAATAAATACATTTATAAATAAATAAATAAAAGTAAAACAACTCCTAAAAGCAATGCTACAGTTCTACGCTCCTTAATTAAAGGATGAATGAGATGATTAAAAATTTGGCCTAAAAATGGCCTGCATGAGTTTCTACCTGCACCCAGACTGGCCAACCATCATAGCAAATGGCAGACATCTAAACTAACCTTTCAGTACTGAGACGGGTTGTTGTTAAAGGCGCAATCCTCGATTGTAGAGGAGTAGAGAATTATTTACGCCACTCAGCACTCAGTGCTGCAGTTGTGGGAAAGGGACGTGTTCTCTCAGAGTTTCAAATGGAAGCAACCAGGGTTTTGTAGGACTACTTTCAACCACAATTGAAATTACCAACACAAATCGAGGAATGTACCGTGAAAACAGCCAGGCTTGAAAACAACAATATTCCATACATGAATGTTTTCCCTGATGATGAATGTTTATTTGTGTCTGAATGATATTGCTTGAAAAATACCTCCATCTTAAAAAAAATAAAGGAGTACTGCACAAATACGATATTGTGTGCGTTACTGGGGCCTTGACAAACATTTCTGAATGAGACAGGTGATAACATAAAGGCTATTACAACATTATATGTTGAACATAAAATAATTATTTCCCATTTATAAATTAAGTTTTGGATCACCTTCAATGTCTACCATAGGGATGTTCTCTGTAGCCCCCTCTAGACAGTCGTAACGCTGGGGCTTTCAGACGAGCATTTGCCCACTCATCTTCTGAAAATCACAAATAGCACGAGGCGAGATCAGCGGACATGATGAGGCACATACCACGGATTCAATTGACAGACAAAATTCGAGAAAACAAACAATCATTTACAATTTATTTGTTTGTTTGAAAAGGGCAGCTGGACTTGTAATCCATCTGTGCAATGATATGGACATGTCGTGTTTCTATTGTTGGTCCTGGCCCTAACCGCTCTGTGCACGGAAAATCAATTTCCAAAACCTCTCTGTCCTGTGTCAGATTCTGATGCTGGCTGTCACTACCTCATTTCTACGAGCCAAATTATATAAAGATGACCGGCTTTACTGCATGGCACATTGCTCAGCCTCTAAATAAGAAAGTGTTTATGGAGGAGAAAATCTAATAAGTGCCCTCTTGGTTTTTGTTTGATCCAAAATGCATTATCTCAGTGCATAATTCATTGTGCTGAAAGTGTGGCAACGAGCTTATAAGCAGGGGGTATACCCAACCAATAGCAACCATTTCTCTGATACTCAGTCTGTGAGGACCACAGTCAACAGGAAATAATCCTAGCTGTGTACATATGAGAATTTTGTGATCCAGCAACAAAAGCACCAAACGCTGCAGATAAACTTCTGTCTCCATGTGAACAGGGATGATCGCCAGGGGATGCGAAAAGATAAACAAACACTCTCGGACAGTTTGAGCGCTCAACATTTGCCATACAGTACAAGCGCTCTTCTGGTCCGGTCTGTATGTATTCTTTCAAGCCAAAGGTCGCATTTTTAGCAGCATTGTTGTGAGCTGTATGCATTTTTCTCATTGAAATACAATGATGTTGTCTGTTTTGTTGGCGCATCACAATTGATAATGCAAGCCGGGTGGGGCTTCATTTGGCATGTTAGCTGCCCAGGACAAATCCAGCCTGCAGGACGCAAGGCTGGATGGTCCATGCGGGAGATGCTTATAAGTGGGCCGGAACCAAACGGCTTCACCTTTATCTCTGCTGAGAAATATTATCTCTGCTATGGACAGTGCTGCAGCACTTGGTTTGTGTTGTTTTCTACAAACACCAAGTCCTTATACAGAGAGCCCAAATATCCTTTTACAAAGACACATTTATCTGAGATGAATTCATTAAATGAACCTAATTAGTCTCAGTGAAACAGGGATGTTATTGTGTTGCATGATATATGAATGAAGGAAACCAGGCACAGTGGCAATATGATACTGTCATTTTAAAGACTCTTTTGACATATTGGCTAACACACAATAGTGAGCGAAACTAAATATTTAGGAGAAAGACGAGAAGACATTTAAAAAGTGGCCAGTGCCTCTGCAGGCACATAGTCTAAATCTGATGGCTCAAAGATAGAAGTTGCTTACCGTAGGTTTCATCACTGGTTCCAGGTCCATATTCATAATATTCTGAAATGCTAAAACAGGCACATTATGACCCGTCAGTTCTCACAAATTATTAGTTTTCACACAAAAAACATTATAGAACCTAAAATAAAAAGCATAGAACTACAATGATGTTAGGAATAAAAAATTATTCTTTCAATGAAACATGCACATTCATGTTTTTTAGCAATTAAAAGCAACTGGATTAATTTTTTTATTTGCATAGATTGCATAAATTGAATTTACAGCGTGATATACACGCAAATTTTATTTAATGGACTTGAACTACGATCACACTTGCATGAAAAAATTCAGACTAAACATCACCTCTTTGACTGATTGCTGTAGTTGTCTTCATATGTGTCATAACTTTCATCATCATATTCTCCATCATAGCCATCATCGTAGCCCTGCAAGGAGGAAAAATATCTGAATGAACACTAATTCCATCCATCCATCCATCTTCATCCGCTTATCCGGAGTCGGGTCGCGGGGGCAGCAGCTTCAGCAAGGGACCC
>JAODTR010018204.1:0-25545 GCA_025399935.1 Amblyopsis rosae
ACACACACACACATATGAGGCTTACTCAGTGTGCTGAGCTACTCCCTGGGGGGTCACAGTGGCAAAGAGGGAGGGATTTCATGCTTGACCTTCCCCTCATAGGCCTGTGAGCCTCTCATCCTGAATTCATTCTCTTGACCTACTTGGTCATACTGGAGCAAGCCACATACAATACCCCCCGTTTTACTAGAATATACACGCACACGCACACACGCACACACGCTCTGAGCTGCAGGGCCACTGGTCTCTGATTGTAACCAGTGTAGGAGATTAGGATTAAATCCCATTTTCAGGGAAAGGCCATTTCCATCGTCATGAGAGGAGACGTTTACCATTTCTTGCCCACCTCCTCCACCTGAGAGTGTGAAGTAGCAGGCCTCCAGTTAGAGTGGAGCCGTTTTATACCCAGACGGGCACTAACAAAAGCCCGACGTGGAAGTGGTGTGGCGGGGGAGGGGCTGGGGGAAGAACGGGGGGGGGGGGGGGGGTCCCATAATACATGTCTTTTTACTGTAAGATAAAGGTAGGGAAATGGCTGGGGGGAGGGTTTCTCTTTGACGATCACAAGGAGAAGTGGCACACCTGCACAGACAGCAATCACAGGTATGCACACACACACACACACACACAGCTGCAAACCCAACAAAACCCAACATGCGTACATGCACCATTACAATAAACTATACATACAGTATAGACACACACATTTATATGAAATATGAAACAACCAGCTCATACCACTGATCACTGTGGCTGTCGGACTCAACGTGGCACACACACGTGACACACACACACTCTGTCATGAATGTCAATCTATTCTGCAGATGTAAGGGTCAAAACCCAGAAGATGACACACTCCCATTTGACCCATCGCTTCATCTGACCCTGTGGCTTTACTTCAGCCCTAATAACCCTCCCAATTAAACACGCCCCCCTCGCCCTTCCTCCCTCCCCAGTAAAAAAAAAAAAAAAGAAAAAAAAAGCTGAGGTTTCAAAACTAATAAAATACACGAGAGGTGTGTGTGTGTGTGTGTGTGTGTGTGTGTGTGTGTGTGTGTGTGTGTGTGTGTGTGTGTGTGTGTGTGTGTGTGTGCCATATCTTTATTTGAATGTGTGTGAACCTCAAAGGGAGGGGCTGGGTGCTGTAGGTTCAGAGGGGGGCTAAGAGAAACAGGGGTCAGTGGGAAACAAAAGAGCGCACGACCTCCCGGGTCAGGCCGCCTGGTGTCCAACAGTCCCAGGACCAGCGCTGGTGCAGGCGCATGTATAATCGCTGGGGGGAACGTTTTGTCCGCCAGTGAAGGATAGAATATATCACGACCTCGCTGACAGACGAACAATAGCTCACGTTTTGTGGAAGTCCGAGTGCAGCCTTTGGACCGCGCTTGACTTGGCCCTGGTGCATCTGGAGCGAGGAAGATTAACCCTCCATTCACTTGGGCCTCGCGTACGGGCGACCCTTATGGTCCGAGCTGCGGCCTGAACAATGTGGCTCATGTGTTCACACGTAACGCCACAACACTTTACCCAGGAGGCATTGGTGATTCATCCACTTAGCAGAAGAGGAAAAAAGGATGTGTTCTACACAATCTGGGATGGAATAACCTGGTGAGAATTGTGTTTATTTTGTCTTTATCTAACAAAAAGAAAGAAATGTAGTTCAATAAACATAACTGTTAAAGCGATATTTGTCATTATACATTGTGGCTGGCATTTCAACACGAGTGTGTTAAATTACACCGTTCTTCTCTTGTGTTGATGCATACTGCAGAGGTCGAATGTTTATGAGCGGACCTGCGTCCATGTCAGGTTTGCCTGTTCCCATGGTGGCTGTCACTCAAGGCCTGCGATGATTTGGAATATTGACGTTTGAATAACTTACAACCTCTTCAGTGAAAACTCAGACATTGAGTGAGACCCAAGGGGCGAAGCAATAACATAATATAATAATACGATAATAGCTTCAGCCTGTTGGGGAGATATCACCATGATCATATAGTATGCTAAGTCCTCCGGGGGGTGCTCAGCGATGGTAATCCTCCTTGAAACAGAGCGCTAAAAGTCTAACCCTTTTTTTAAAAAAAGAAGAAAAAAAACAGAGACAGCGATAAAGAGAGAGGGTGCAGCTGTTAGTGGTGGTGATGGTGGTTGTTGGAGGGTTGCAAAGAGAAAGTTCAAGGATAGGGTCAGGAGCAATGCGAGCCTACAGGGAGAGGTTTGTGGAGTCGTTGTATATGGAGAAAGTTCAGCTAGGCTTCCTCACAAGGCAATATGCTCATAGAGATTGTTTAAAAAGGAGAAAAGTGGAATTTTAACAAGAGTTCAAAAGACGTTTACGAGGAGGAGGGGAAAGTCGTTCGGGGCAAAAGGGTAGCTAAATGCCCAACCCTTGTCAGCGACAATGACTTTAACGGACAGCTAGAATGGTTGGGTAGAAGTGCCACGATAGAAAACTAGGCGCTGATACAAAACTATAGCAGAGCGCAGTGCGAAGATCACAAAGGTTGAGCAAGAAAGTCAAGAGGGAGGTGAGAGAGGGTAGAGCAAACACAAGAGGAAAAGGGCCTTGAATGAGTCTTATCTGTGACCCATCTGTCTTGACATGTACACTCCTCTGGTTAGTACCCTGGAGGGGGGAGAGAATGGGAGCTGCCTGGGTGTCAGTAACAGAGCTCGATCCTCCGCAGGCTTACGGCTAAGGTCCTGGCCTGTTGCACTCTGGCCCAAAAACCAGACCAACCAGCTCCATTCCTCCGCACCCCCTCCACACCCCCTCCGCCCTCCCGGCCAAACTTGCATACTGCTGTCATGTGAACAAACTGCACACAGAGAGCAGAAAACATTAACAAAAAAAAAACGAAGTCACATCAGGATAGGCACATGGAAACTGCATTGACAATTAATTGTACAACTTTGTCTTTTTGAAGGTTTGTTATTGTTAGCAAAAACATAAAAGAAAAAAACATGCTTGAACCATTTCGGTAGATAATTTGAAATATATATGAAGTGCAATAAATATTATTTTAACAACGGTGACTAGAACATAATTTAAATACAACTGTAAACACTATAATACAGTCTAACATACTAACCTGCCTGCCCAATGCTTTTGAATATTTACTTAAAATGTATGTAGGTTCATATACAACTAATGCAATCTTTATGCAGATAAATATTTTCACATTTAGGCAACATGCTATAGTTATGGTTATGGCATATACAATTTTTTAATAATTATTATTTCTCTGTTTATTCATTTTATGGATGTTTTTATTAAAATCTGAAAGGAAATATGTGATATGGTTGTGCAGCTCTACACTTATCAAATAATAAATTAACATTTTAAAACAGCGTTCTGCTGGTTTTAAATATTTCATAGTTACCTCCACATACTCAATCTAGCTATCTATTTTGAATAAAACATTTATATTTTTACACATATTTGAGTATTTTAAACAGATTGTTTACTATAATACAAATGTTATGCAAACAATCGCATAAATCTGTGGTAATTCCTACTACAATCATTCAAACCAAAAATGTATACTATTGGTTGTTTCATATCAAACTCAACCTGCAAAGATGTTTTACTTTACTTACTTGTAGAGCACACCTGGGAGATTTGCTATAATGAATACCTGATGTGGTGAGCCAGTTAATTCCCCTATAAAATAACTCCCTTCCTCCTTCCTGTGAGCCCCGGCTGTTGTTTATCAAGCGGGGTAATGTCCTGTCATGTGACGCCCCCCCTCCCACCACCTTCTCCACACACAACCCATACCACCACCCCACTCCCAAACCCACCTGTGTGGACTTTTAACTTAATCCCCCACAGAACCCTTTCGTTGCTCTTTGAATACTTAGACTACTGAGTGTAACTAATTCTCCCACACAAGGATATTGTCTTCTCTTTTTTTTTTACATTGCTTTTCAAGCTCTCCATTCACCAATTTCATTAGCTGTCAGTGGTGTGTGTGTGAAGGGGCATTTCTAATTAAAAGGCCTTAATAGGCTATTACCAACACCCTGCAGATTACAGGTTATTTCCCACTTCTATGTGGAGGAAGCTTTAAAAAAGGGATGATTGAAAGTTCTACTTATTCTTTCTTTTTAACTATAACTCAAAATGTATCTTTTGTTTTTTATGTAACTATAATTATAATTATAGTTATTTAAAGTATAACCATAGCTGTATAAATAACTACATTATAAATAATCCTAGATTTTTGGGATTTATTTGTTTTAAATACAATGACAACATATTTTTTTTGTTTAAATAATTGTTCCATTTAAATAGAAATTCTCCAACAACACACACTATCGTTGTAAAGCTTGTTTCCTTTGAGGGGTTCATGTGAATGTGTTTACTGGCCTCTCGGCACTGCACACATGCTGCACGGCTCAAGCAGCTGACCAGGGCCCAGTGGATGAAGCTGGCCCCCTGGGACTAGTCAACCACCATTTCTCAGACACCCATTTGGTGCACACACCCCCCCCCCCCTCCACACACACACACACACACACACACACATACTAACAGAGAGGGGTCAGCTGCGCAGAAGGAGCCCCGCGGGCGTGGAGCAGTGGCGTAAATCAGGGTCTGACCACCGCGGGAACCCTGCCCCGCTCGGGGTCTCAGCCTTGCCTGGCACCAGTCGTCCCACCCTGCTGACGCACACAGCCTATGGCCTAGGTGGGTTCCCACTGACCTGCTGCATAGAGCAGGCCATATGGATGTGCCTGGCATCCTCAGGCACATCCATCAAGGTTTGAGAACACATCCATTAAGGTGGACACCAGCTCTGTTGCTTTAGAACGATGGATAGTTGATGTTATTCATGTACAGCAGTGCATTACAGTCGCTAAGCTGACGTCAGCTGATGGCTCAGAAGAATACTGTATGAGGATGTGTTCACCACACCATCCACACACACACATTCATTCAGCGGCCTGCTGACTGTAAAACAGTTCACTTGTATCTCTGGTATGGCTGCACACAGCACCCCACCCACAACCACTTCAAGCTCTGTAATGCACCATTGTTTAGCTGCTACCATGCTTCTGTTCCGTCTTGAGCACCCTCTGCCACAGAGCAGGGAACATTCTCCACAGCAGGACCACACCACCAAATATTAGATATTTGTCGATGGAAGGGTCCTGACGAGTTTGTTATTTCATTTATTTATTTAGATGAACCGAGCCTGAGGCTATAAGGACTATCTAGATCAGAGGTCATCAATAGGGGATCCGGGACCCCTAGGGGGTCCTCAGAGGTACTGCAGGGAGTCCTCAAAATGATTTGATCCTAAACGTATTTTCTTCCATAAATGTAAATGTCAGAAAATATACATGAACATGAATACAACCTGTGCTATAAATATCTAAATCTGTCAAAATAATTTTAATGGCTTAGTTAGTGGCCTACTTTTATACATTATTGTTGGCCCGGCAACTAAATATTGTATATTGTATGTGATGGGGGTCCCTGTGCCGTGTTTCTATCAGCCAAAGGGTCCATGGCCCAAACCAAAAAAGCATTTAAGACCTCTAATCTAGATGTTGCTGATTAAAAAAAAAAAGTCTTAAATGGACTGTGGTATGGCATGACGTACATAACAATTTCACCTGCATATACCACGTGTCACAACAAGTCGTGACCTATTAGGATGGTGATGCATGCCCCGCGATTTCGCAACAGCCCCAGACAGACTGTGTAGGGGATGTACAACCCTCCTGTTTAAAACCAGCCAAACTTTTAAGAGCAAGACAAGTCCCTGCACTCCTTAATGCCCTTGACGTCTCACCCCGACTTAATAACAGCACCTGGGACTGTGACACGTAAATCTTATCGCCAGAGACAGTCTGTGGCCCCCCGGGCAGCACGGCCAGCTTATTGCCTCAGACCGAGAGCCTCCTCTGCCCCCATCCTTAGACCAGGCGCTGGTAGACCAACAGAGGTCATAAAAACGGTTTTGTTAGTGTTTATACAATTCCAAACCAGTGACACCAGTTGTTCACCCTCTTCACCAGGGCCTTTTGTGAGGCCGACAGGCTGTCAATTCCAAACAGAGGATCCTTGTATTAGTTGACAAGTGTTACCTTGAGGTGTCACTGCATACCACCCAGGGCCCATCTTTATGAATAACTATGAGAGGCGCAAGAGCAAAGTGATAGAAGTTAATTTTGGCTCTTGGGGTTGCTGAGACAGTCTCATCCGTGTTTATGGAGTTCTATGGAATTGTGAAATGTTCCTTTTAAAAATAGGAAGCGCATATACAGTATAATAAATGATTGTGGTGTAAAATAGGTGTTAGTATTTATTCATTGACATGTTCATATCTTCTTGTATTACTCATAAAGGCCTGTATCTGTAGTGAGAATGTGATTTGTCTGTGACCGGGGCGATGGAAGAGACAAAGACATATAAAATCCCAAATAAAAACATAGTGACACCTAAAGCTACATAGAATGTCACATTTGATAGATGTTTCCACGGTTCTGCTCAGCCAATCACAGACAAAACAAAATAAGGCTACATTTTCATTTAATTAACTATTTACAGATGTTACTCTTTGTACTAAAATACTTGTCAATTGTTTAAATGTTTTGTATTCTTTATTGCTGGGTTGGGAATCGGTATACACTGATTAACTAATACTATATTATTTTAACTTGTCTTGAGTATACCGTAATGCAAATTTTACTTAAAAGGTAATTTTTCAATTAATTCATACACATTATAATGCGCTAAGTGTACTGTCATAAAGCACATAAAGGTAATGGAACCACTGATATATTATAGTTCTACGTACACAACTCAAAGGAAAGACGTTTCCCCATTACGTGTGCATATACTGCCCCCGTGTGGTCAAAAGGACAGTGACTGTAAACTAACAACATGCAGTACTAGTTGACGTGTGTGGTACAGTAGTGTATTTTCTTCCCAAATAATTTGCAATCTTAGTAAATAGTGAAGTATATTTTTATATATATATATATTATATTATAGTGTCTGCAATAATGATATTAGTCTATATCAAGTTGCATTTCAGCGATCTACTACTGGCAAATACCTTTATACAATATTTTGACAACTCATACACAAGACAAATCCAAAGAAACAATTCACTACTGTGCAGTCTTCAGTTTCTCCTCTACTGTGTGATCTCCCTTGGAACCTCCCATGCACGGAGGACTCTTGTCCAGAGTGGGGTTAATTCCCCACTGCTGAGGAGTCTTTGCCTGGATAGCAAGCGCATGAACGCAGCTCTTCAACTCCTCCCGCAACGCCTCATTGACCAGACGATGGCGCTGTATCAAAGGCAGGCCCTCAAACCGCGGGCTGACCACAAGGACTCTGAAGTGAGATTCTGAGCCAGGGGGCACAGCGTGCATGTGGCTTTCATTGTGCACCTCTAGGTGCTCTGGTTCTAGAGCACTGGTCAGTTTGGTTCTGATTGCCGTCTCAACAGGGCGGCTGCTTGGATCTGGGTCCATCGGTGATGTGACGTGAGCCAGGGGCCGGGTAAAGGCCAGTGTTGTGGAGGCAGGCCGAACACAGCGGAGAACACTGGATATCATCAGATACTGTGTGGCAGCAGGCCTACACCATTAAGCAGAGGAATGGGCAGCCTTAGCCTATATGACTCGCTGACAAGATACGAGATAAAACATCACTGTGGTCACGTATCATAGACTCAATGTGCAATATGATATTGCCAATATCAATAAACCAGTTTGGATTGCTTTCTTCATTTCATTGCTCATCTTGAGTCTTGTAGCCCTTGGTGCTATGCTTGCTGTAGCGTTGTTCAGTTATGTTATTGCTTGACGAATCATTTGCATTTATTGAATCCTTATGTTTACATAGGCTATTGTAAATTGAGCCCACATGAGAAAGTCAACCATCTTTTGCTTTTTAAAATTATAATATACAACGTTAGCTTGTGTGAGCTATCTTAAGTTGCACACGATTCATCTCCCATTAGCCGTGAGATAATTTACAGCACTGTAACCATAAAAACACGCGGCTGTCAGTTTTCATACTTTAAAGTTGAATCCAAACTGGTTACAAATTGTCAATTTACTCACCTCTCCACTTCAAATGATACTGACATCAAGTTTTTCTTTTTTGTGTTTGTCAGATCGCAACCAACTGAAAGGTGCATACACCGCCACCTACTGTACCGGAGTTTGAGGCCGGTCTCGACATATTCTCACCCCTCTAGCAAGGTTTGTACCGGTATCTGTTTTTCTTTACAGTAGCATAATGACTGGAAATAAATTACTACAAAACTCCAGTGTTACCCAGGCTGTACTTTTAATTTAATGTATTGCTGTATTTCATTTGTTTTTTGTTTACAGCCAATTAAAAACAGTTATAAACCATCTTAATTTGGACATGTGTTTATTTTTCATGGTTATCCATTGCAGTTCTAAAAGTTCAATTGCACAGTGAAGTGCAACTTCCATCAAAAATAAAAATAAAAACAAATCGCACACACACGCACACTATAAAACATAATTGACACAAACATTTATCTTAAATATTCATTTAACATTGAATTTCCCATTCTCATTTACAAAATACACAATTTAAGGACAACATACATAATTGTTCATTTACACTTTTGTTTTTAAACATTTTTCATTTATATGGTTCCACATTTATATACTTACATACAATCACCTACATGTCCTACAGCACAGTACAATGACAAATGTTTTTTGTTACATATAATTAATGGTGATGCAATCTTATTGACAAAAACATTAAAATCTAGGTTTGCTTTAGAGAGAAATGTGAGTGTACAATAGTTGTTACAATAGTCCTGTTTCATCAAGCCAACACTTATTTTAGTGGACATTGCAGGCCAGCATTGTGTGTGCTTCTATTCCCAATAGCTTTAAGGGAGATAAAGATAGACAAATATTCAAACACTTATTGCTTTGTTGACATTTTGCACTCGGACATTAACTGTTGCTCAGGCAACATGTTAATAATAATAATAATAATAATAATAATAATAAACTGTAACCGATGCTAAGATATGTATCTAATATATTTGAATGTAGCCTAAACTAAGTCACTGAGATTATTTTATTAGCATTTTCAGCATCCCACGTCAAACTTTACAAAATTATGTTGACATCGTTGTTTATCATTAAGTGATACAGGACAATAGGTAGAGAATAAGGACATGAGATATTAGTAACATGCAGTGCTGTGCGTTTTAGTCAGAAAATGTATTACAGTTAGGCTTTTTTGAGGCAAAGTTGCAGTTCAACTTGCTGGCCATACTGTATATGTTCTTAGTTCAGAAATGTTATAAATGCCATGTTATCATTACATAATATTCGTACAAGGAGCTATATTATCATTGTTACTTTAAAGATGTATAGTGTTACATTGTATTTACATATATTCATATGTATATCAAAGATGTGATGGTGTTATGTGTAAACCTAGGACACAAACATATTTGGCAATGATGATTGTGGCACTCTTAAAGATAACGAGTCACAGAATTTCAGATATTGAGTTTAGAGTCAAATTTCTGTGTTGATTAGAAGCGGGCTATGTAGGGTCAGAACATCTGTGCTTGGCATGCTGAAATGTGACACTCATATGTTCACAACTGCAGCTTTAACTTTCTTCATTTACATTTGGTAGTGTTTTGTCTTTGTGCTCAAATATTAAATATAAGAAATATTCACATCTCTGGTGCATTGCTGCATGTTTCTTAATGAACAGAAGGTATTCAAGGTATGTGCATGTACAACAGTGTACATTATGCAGGGGGCTTGTCTATTCATGACTGTCTTGAGTCTATATGGCTGCTATCCTACAAAATGGCAGTTTACAGAAAAACAACACTTGTTTCTTAAACCTGTGACATATTGTTTTCAATTGATGTAGATTTACTTTCATTTTTAACTTCCATATAATTGTGAACATAATTATATACTGTATGTCCTGGCTAATTGTAAGGTTATTTAGATCCCAAAACCTATTTGTTGTTATTGGTGAAGCCCTTGGCAGTGTGTATACCACAAATAGTATGCTACAATAAAATAATTAGGTTAAAATAAAAACAATAATATGTAAGGCAAAGACTGTCTTCTAATTTATGTAAATGTTATATGTATATTATAGTATTATCTTCCTTGTAATGATAAAACATATTGTTTTGCATCTTTGTACTGCAAGGAAATTATTTTGAATGGACTTTGACTGATGCAAAAGAGCACAATTATTGAAAAAGGTAAATATTTCACAAATTAAGGAGCATTTACATTCAATTTACAAAGAAAACAGAATTCTGTAGGCATCACATTATATTCTCTCTATTTCTATTAAATGTATATTATTTACTTTTTATTTGGTGTATATAATCCGTATTTGTATTAGAATTATTTTCCCATGTCGTGGAACCACCCCTGCTTGGCTACATGGAAACCCTCTTTCAGAAAAATAAATTGGTGGAGGTGTCACATTCATATCACTGTTACTGTATCTATTGCAGAATAACGAAGTGTAAATCTATTTTGCAGGGAGGATTTTCATGGTTAGCAAGTAAAGTCAGGCTTATTAAAATAAACCTAAAATAAACACAAATGTTTACATAATTTACACGTTGCACTCTCAGTTTCCTAGTTTACATACATACTTACATGCATAACACTCTATAAAGGCATTTCTTACAACAGTATTACTTTAAAAACTTTAATTGAAGTGAGGAATCATAAACATTTTCACTAAAGTCTGGGATGTTTTTGAGACATACAGTACACAATGGTTGTGCTATAAATGCAAAGAGAAATTATTGTGCATTGTTCCTAGTATGACTATGGCTAACAAACAGGCAGCACAATCTTTTAACATTGTTTGTTTTATGAGAGATCTATCTGTTGATTAATTTGAATGATCTCCTGTTTAAAGGTGATTGGAAGCTACGGTATGATTTAAAGGGAAGAGATCACATTCAAACATAAATGTTCTATTATCTATACAAATGGCAGTTAATCGGTTCACAAACACAAGCCTTAAGGAGACTGACAATGAATCTAACCCTAACCACTTGGTTCAAATAAAAGCCAAATAGTGGTGAGGTGTGTTGGTTTTAAAGTTAAAAATGATTAAAATCAAAAAGAACAATTTTTGTTTTGAATGATGTCATAGAATGGTACTTCTTGAGAAATAAATGGAGACAATTATACTGCAGAGTAAACTGGTGCAAATGGATGGTGTTTAATTCTGTAGTCTATTAGCATGGCTCATTATCATGTACCTCGATCCCATAAACTCTAACCTTGAGTCCTTATTTAGAGAGCTAACCTACAATAACGTTCATATTAACTGATGTTTTGCAGGGAAACAAAACAACACACTCATTTAGCTTGCCCCACACATTACAGCCACACCACTTTTCACCAGGCCTCTCCTTCATATGTTTAAATTGCTCAAGGCTTACCTGGGGGCTTCTCAGAGAGTCTTCACAGCTCCACTGATCTCGATAGCATGGAGATGTACTGTATAGGCTATGCATTATATAATCACTAAATCCAAATGTCTGACAATCCACAATATTTACAGCATAGCATATCTGGGCAGCGCCTATGCAGGTACCTCTGGCTTGACCCTTTTTCTACAGGGATAAGGGATTGAAGGTTGATTCTGGAGGGCTGCTTGTTCACAGTGTGGCTCTCTTCTGCCCCCCTGTGGTAAGCGCCACACTATTGCAGCACCTGGCCCCGAGTCTCTGGTAGTTTGAGTGCCAGGAAACTTCCTGCTGCCAGCGCCCCAGAAGCAAACAAGATGGGCACAGCTTTGGTGATGCCTACAAAGGACGTAAAGATGCTGATTCCCAACACGGCCGCCAGTTTACAGAGAGCATTGAGGAACCCAAAGGCTGTAGTTCTGAGTAGAGAGAGAAAAGAGCAGGGTAAGAAAATAACAGACTAGTTTGCTGTGTTGTTTGGTGTGTGTACTGTCCTATAATGTGGGTCTTTCCATGTCAGTTTTGGATTCCAGTGCGAGTTGTCAGACTGTGGACTTTCTATTCCTCTGAATTAGGACGTCTTGTACTTTGTATAAGCTCTTTGGCCACACGATAGGGCTACAGTGCAGTACATCCTGCAAAATCAATCATAAAAAGCCTTAAATGTGTCATATGATTTGTGTATTCGAGCATCCCTTATTACATAAACGTTTTGCTTAGTTAAACAGCTATGTATTTATATATCTCGCTGAAATGAAAAACATTAAGTAAACGCACCAGATATGCAAGTCACTCAACCCAGCTACAGGAGACACATGTTAACCATGGGGTGGCAATAGAGAGGCATCACATGAGATGATGATGTCATACAACCATTTTATCCAGTCCCCCTAATCCAGCCAATTGTCACATAGCACCACATGTGTTGTCTCCGCCTGCCTCCTGTCCTATGTAGCTCTACCGGACCCTCCTCAGCGTCGGTGCACGTCTAAGATATCTACCTCTTGTCTGAGGGGTACAGCTCCACCGTCAGCACGTCCAGGGCGTTCCAGGAGGCGATGCTGATGCCCCCGAACAGGCACAGCAGAGCGATCATGGCCGACTCGCTGTTGCCAAATGACAGGAAGAAGCAGCTGACGCAAGAGATCACACTGGAGCCGGCTGGGGGAAAAGATAGGGGGAAATAAGAGAAAAACAACCGGAAATAATAAAAAGCGACCTTTTCCAAAAATGTGATTTACTAAAATCTTTGAGGAAAATAAAAAACAGCTCGGTTTTCTCCTGTTTACTACCTTTTTCTTGCCAGATATTCTGTTGTGTTTTACAGCCCTTTGCAGTTTTATTCAAATCTTTCAGATCCTAAGCAGCCCCCAGAGAATAACTAATTAGCCAAATGAAAAATAAAGTCCATGTTGTGTCTGTTTTTTGAATGAAGGCAACTGATGAGTGTATGTTTTCATAATGTAATGTGTGTAAAATACGTAGAATATAGAGTTACATGCATTCACAACAAAACTACCCACTGTAAACCATGCCTCTCTGTCATCGTCTAATCGGTTAGGGGAAAGTGCCAGAACGTTTCAACGTGATATTGTCCCAGCGGTTACATGGTTTAAAAACTAGCCTACATTATCTATTTCCAGTTCTATGTGCAAATTGCATGTTGTAACATTAGTTTTTTCCTTTTATCCTAAAAAATATTTTAGCCCCTTTTCAAAGTACCCAGCATCCTCAGACGTCCGATCTTGTCCATGAGCAGCGCTGAGACGATATTCCCGGGCAGGACGGCCAGGGTGCCAAGGAAGCTGACAAAGTAGACCATGTAGGCGTTGTTGTCATCGCTGATGTCAGTGAGCAGGCAGCCCTCCTTGTTGTGCAGGAAGGTGCTGTTGATGAGCCGGCTGTTCACCAGCCTGTACTTGAACAGATCTGGGGAGGGGAGAGATAGACAGGAAAGAGAGAGAGAGAGAGAGAGAGAGAGAGAGAGAGAGAGAGAGAGAGAGAGAGAGAGAGAGCAGAAAGATGAATAAATAGAGAAGAGAGTGAAACGTCTTGATTAGACAAGAGTAAGAGACTTTATCTTGAGTGGACAGATTGCCTCTGGCTGTTGTCTAGACCGAGAATAGTAGTTGATAGCAATGAGCGTAATAGAGTGTTAATTTGATTCTCTACGATTAATCTATTGATTCGTATTACAAACTGCTAAAGGTGAACGCCATACACAATTCTTCCATGTTAAAACAAGCATATAGGCCAAAATACTATAATCACACCTGCCCTGTCTCAGCTTACATACTGTACATAAAGCTTTTGCTACTGTATGTGCACTATGACAAGAGCAACCTCGGTTGAAGCAGTATATTAGCATCTAATAAACTCCCACATAAATATTAGCTAAGTGAATGGATGAATGGCAACGAAACTGTAAACAGTTAACAAAGGCTTGATTTATATAGCTACTGTACATGAAAACATGCTGTTGCGTGTGTGTGTGTGTGTGTGTGTGTGTGTGTGTGTGTGTGCGTGAGAGCGAACATACACACACAAAAATATAAGAGTAGTTTGAATCTACAGTCACTGTGTACAGTATATGGATGGGAAAAAATAGAAGATTGGAACTGGGTTGCTAGGAAACGTTGCTCCATTGCTAATGCTACATTTGTCACAGAGCTGAGTTTACTGCTGAGAGAACGGGCAATCGAGTCATTTACTGAAGCATGAAAAACTTCTGCAGTTGGTGCTGATATCCATTCACTCCCAGCAGCATAATAAAATCTGAGAATATTGTATGGTAAATGCCATTTTCATTTTTACTGAGCACATTATCTCTTTATTTGACATTAGCTGCCAATATAATCCACATTTATTATGACGTTTGACATAATTTGATATCGTCCATATTGTTCTGCTTTTCTTTAATATTTCACTGCTTCAACACGTTGTGTTTGGTTTTAGATGTACTGTGTGTGCGTCACGGATGTAGGTGGCACACCTGTGTTGTAGAAGAGGGTAGCGATGAAGGTGCAGTTCTTGAAAAAGGTGTTGCTAGAGGTGATGTCCTCGAAATAGCACTCCTCGAACAGTGAGTCCTCAAACACCATGGACTTCATCTTCAGGTTCATAAACCTGGAGGAGAAAACAGGTAAGGGATAAGGGATTTTTACTCAATGTAACGTCTACAACAGAGACAATGGAATAACAGAGAGGGTTCAACCGAGTGCACTTCCGTGTTCAATGTTTGGATGGAGGGGGGTGGCTTTTCACCCTTTATGCAGATGAGAATGACCCAGCGTTCCATGCGAGTCAATGGGAAGGTCTGCAGATGTCACCATAATATACATATTATTTCTCTCTGGGAGTGTTCATTTGGGGGCATGGGCATTTTGAATACAGTATATACAATATAATATTAACATTAACATTCATTCCCAAGTACCTACAATCAATCTGCAGCAAACTGTTTTAAGGTAAATTTAATTTGTTTCAGGCCATACGTGGTAGATTTAGTTGTCTGGGAGCTGCTTATGTAACCCTCCACAGCAACATGCTGTTAGTGACACGCCCACTTAAGAGACCATGCCATTCTTGCTTCCTTTGAAATGTACAATGCTCCATCTTGTTTTTATTCCAGTATCTTTGTCTGTTATACTAATAATGTTGCATTCAAATGGAACTTGTGAACTCGTGATTACGACATGGGAACTCATGAACTCGAAGCTTTCAGCAATAGGGGCGTTCATATGGACTCTTCACGTGAACACGGTAAACACGACCCCATTTGAACGCAGCATAATTCACACAAGCTCTGGCTTGTGTGTACAGCCTAATGAAACATCTGCTAAAAGGTCACCACTCGCCATGGCGACACTCACTTGTCGTTGAAGTACCCTCCCTGACGATGCACCTGGTTCTCCAGGGTGAAGTTGAAGGTGACGTGCTCTACCTTCTCCTTAACGAAGACCTTGGTGCGTGAGGAGTACTCCTGCTTCTGCAGGTACTTGATCATGTCTGGGAACCACACTGTCAACCCATAGTAGCTGGACAGAGAGGGAGGGATGAAGAGAGAGAGAGAGAGAGAGAGAGAGAGAGAAAGAAGAACCCCACATTTACACCCGGGCTCACGTTTAATATTGGAAAAACAAATGTGTAGGAGGAGAGGTAGAGAATGGAGGATGGGTTTGTAAACCGCAAGGGGAATCCCTACTGATATATAACAGCATAACAGAGAACAGAGACAGTTGTCTAAATGTATAAGCCCCTTTCTTCAATATTAACTCTATTAGGGGAATATTGTTTCAAATGTATTCATTCATACATGTTCCAGACAATGTATTCTATTTAGCTAAAAAGGAATATAATTTAATAAAATAGAATGAGAGCACAGTTCAGATTGGGTGCCAATAGGATTCCCGTAATAGGTGTCATCTAAGATAAAGCACATTTGGCTTTATATTTCACTGTAAATGTTCTGTTGGTACCTGAATGACATGGAAAACCACACAGCCATCAACATGTAAGTGGTGCGGCGATACTCGGGTGAGAAGATACTCAGGAAATTACTCCATACCTGTAGGACATACACATATACTGACTGTAGTGCTGGGTAAAAAAAACCAACACGGAACTCATTCTCAAGCTCGACTGGTACCAAGTCTGCCACAGTACACTGTTGACAGGTCTCGCTCCTGAGCAAAACAGACTGAAATACAGTTGTAACTGTCCCAACATTATGTAGAGCCTTTGTATTTCCTCTTGTTTTAAGGTGTTACGTGTTTTTCTTTGCTGTGTATTTAATTTTGATGATGTTTAAATGCATGTTGGACTATTGCCACAGTAGGCTAATGAGGATACTAGTAAGGACTCATAATGGACTCGTGGACATACAGTATTTTAACATTGATCATAAAGCAATTTTTTAGGGTTATCTTCCTAAAAATAAAATGGGTGATCCAACAAAGATATTCATGTGTTTGAATTTGACGATATCCTTATACCCAAACTCATAAACACAGTATTTACACAGTATCAGAATATGAGTTAATGTAATACACACATAAATGTTTTACATGAGTAGCTCTTTACCAAACAAAATCATTCCAAATCACACTAACCTAGTCTTTCAATGTGGACAATTCCAAAAACAAGTAAAATCTGAGGTTAGGTTGAACCAGAGCGTTAAAGTGAATGCTAACTGGCTTAAACAGACAGAGTTCATTGGTAGTGCATGTGTGTTAACTAATTTGAGGCTTTAACAGTTAAAAGGAAATGTCACCTGGTGGAAAAGAGAAGAGAGTTTCATCCTCCACTTCTGGTGCCAGGCAGTGGCATCGCCCATATCCACTAATTCATCCATTTGTTTCACTGTCTTGATAGTTGTCACCTGGGAGCAATACAACGAACATTCAGTATATCTCAATGCACTATAATACATACATACGCTGTGCAACAGCTAATACACACATTATTTACACTTAACAGTGTAGCTTCAATGAGAGTGGAATTAACTTAGAAGGCATGTTCCATCTAGACAACAAAAAGACATTTACATTTACTGCATCTGGCAGACATTTTTATCCAAAGCGACGTATGTACTGTACTTATCTCAATGATAAACCTGAAAGCAAAGGGTGAGGGACTTACACTGAAGACCCTCTCAGGGTAGCCTTTGGCCCTCATATTGGTGTCATGAACCTGCTTGAGAATCATCCACGCCTCATCATGTTTCCCATTCTTACAGATTCATTCATTCATTCATTCATATATTAGTCAGGAGATAAGATACAACATATGAGACTGTTTCAATCACAACAGTGCACACAGAAGGCTATTTAAAGTATGTCTTAGCATCGTATACCATTATCTGGGCTAGGTTTTAATCCCTGATAGAGTTTTACTGATCACATTTTCAACATCATATACTGCCTTTCAGCTCTGCTGGGCTTACAGTTAAGGACATTAACTATGTTCAGAGTGTAGAAAGTATTGTACAGAGATTTGTTCCAACAATTTGAATTGTCCAACTCAACAACACAGGGGGAAATCATTGGTTAAGTGAACAAGCAAAAGGAAAGCCTGATAGGTCGTTTATTTTTTATCTCTGCATGAGGTATCTTCATACGAACATGCAGCATGAAGCCAGTATGTCCTAGGTTGCTCCACTTAGGAGCATTAGTGGAGTGGTTGTATTGTAACTGAGTTGTCATGGCATTTTCCACACAACCAATTGAAATTCTACTAAACATTTTATCATCTAAAATCTACTGTCGGGAGAATACAACAAAACTTAAGATATATTAAAGAACACTAATATAAAGTGCATTTAAGAGATTGTTTAAAATATTCAGGATGTATTGGGGGGAAAAAAACATATTTTGCACAATGCTGCAGTCAGCATTTGAGAAGCTGTTTGGGCATTTATGAATTCAAAATGTGTATGCATGAACTAACCTGTACATTATCTAACTCTGCATGTGTGTTTCAGACGTTGAAACATGTTTGCATATTCCAGTGTATGAAGTGATATTGAACTAGGCCTGTCAGAGGCTGTCAGGCTGACCTCTAGGTAGAAGCGGGGGCTCTCAGGCATGATGGTGAGAGCAGAGATGGCCGCCACAGATGGAAGGGCACACACCAGCACAAACACTCGCCAACTGTGGAACTGGTAGGCTGAGCCCATCTGAAAGCTCCACCCTAAGCAGAGGTACAGTGATACAGGCGGTATTAGCATTGAGAAGAAAGCTTGAAAGAGAAATCCTTTGGCCATCTTTGACCATGTTGGAATACTTCAATGTGTATGTTCTATTCTTGTATCAGTGTCAGGTTATATTCAAATATGGAATTAAAGCATTGTGACTATTGTAACTAAACACAAAATATGTTCAAAATCTAAATACAAACACATACACACGTGTTTTTTGACCATAGCTTCATCCATCTGGACATGTATAGATCTCAATTTGATTTGACAGTTAAGGGCAATTTATGCTTCTACGTCAAATCTAAGGCGTATCCTACAGATAGAGCGTAACCAATGCTGTACCCTATGCCATAGCCTACGCCGTAGCCTGGCGCACATTTGCTTTATTAACTTCTTTATTTATAGTTCTTTACATGTAACGGTTCACCAAATCCAGGGTTCGGTTCATATCTCGGTTTTTGAGCAACGGTTTGGTTCATATTGTGTTTTTCTAGTTTTTTTTCTTCCTTTGAGCGGTATAATCTGGTCATTTTTTCTGGCCTTGATTACAATCTGTAGAATAGTCTTCTTTTTTCTATACTTTCTGCCACTAGATGGCAGACTAGTACCAGCTTCTCAGCCAAACAAGAACACTTCTTGTAGCCGCCCACACATGGCTAGCACTCAAGGCGAATTAAACTGAGGCTAATACTTCTCTGGAAACGTATACATTTTCTTACAGCTCTTTACAATTGATTTGCAGTAATAGCTATTATATGTTTATAAGATGTAGCAATGCTTATGGGAAATCTAAAAAGAGCACGCAAACAAAATATAGTGTATACTGTAGTACCGCAAATCAATCTTACTAGCCAACGTAATTAGCCGAGTGCATGGAATAATTGTTTGCTTTATCGCTTTTATAGATTGTATATCATTTATAAAATGCCATTTCCATACAAACACAAAAACCCATCATCACGCTATGCCATATTGCTTCTTTATACATTTTTCCAGTACAGAACACATCTGACTTTAAGCCATGAACACCTGTAAGGCTTTCCAAAGGACGTTAACAGGTATGAATGAACATATTCTCTGTTTACAGGCCAGCCAGGAAGAGATGTTGACTTGCTAATGGTGACCAGATTGTGTTTCTACATCTAACTGCTGTTAGATGCAGATCTATGCAGATGCTCTTCTCACCATAGTGTGGGATGATGGCCCAGGCCATGGCAGAGGCATAGATGCCACCCATCATCCAGAACATGCACAGCCAGCTCAGGTGCTCTCCTCTCTTCTCCTGCGCCAGGAACTCGGAGTAGTAGGAGAACACAATGGGGATGGAGCCACCGATACTGTAAGAGCAAGGGAGGGAGGAATAGTTAGCGCAGTAGAGAGCGCTGACATGTGAGAAACAAATGAGCAGCCTTGTACTGTGTAGTTCATCAGGACCCCACAATGTTCTCCCGGCAGGCTGCCTGCAGGTCATATAATATAACATGATGGATAAGGCTCGGCACTCTCTCCATCATAACAGCGTACAAGCCAAACACACCTACGGCTAATGGCACCCTGGGCGTAGTGTGTCGACCAAGTGGCTTGCCGTCAAATAGCACCAGTAACCTTTGCTGCAGGAACGTTCTGGTATATTACCTTGACTCTGTAAACTAAGGCGCCGTATCGCTACTGTAAGCTATGTGTGTTTGCATTACAGTGTTTTGTTAGATGTTTGGGGATTATTTTGAAGAAATGAATAGCTGAACAATACGCATTAGCTCCTTATACTGTACTAGTGTGTGTGTGTGTGTGTGTGTGTGTTTTATTAATTACTGTAATTATCCCACATGTGCTAAACGTGTCCTTACCCTACGCCGGAGGCCAGACGACAGAACAGGAAGGAGCTGTACCCCTGGACAAACGAGGAGAAGAAGGCAAAGACGCTGTTGATAGAGAGGGAGATGAGGAGCGTCTGCCGCCGTCCGATTCGGTCCGCCAGGCCCCCCCACACGAACGCCCCGACCATCATCCCCAGGTAAACAATCAGGCCTGGAGAGACGGGAGAGAGGGAGAGAGAAGCAGAGTAATATAAGTCATTTACAAAGACAAGATAATGGGGATGAAATGTGGCGGGAGTAGATAATGAGGACAGGAACAGAGACAAATAATGAATATGAATCCATTGCTAAGCACCCATATTCACTGCCATTAGATGTCCACTCACCAGTAATCTGTCAATGTTATTGGATGGCACGCATTGTAGTCAGAGAAAAAGAGAGGAAGGGGAAAGAGAAAGATAAGGAAAACACTGCTTGTGTCACTGTCCTTATGGACAGATGGTGGCCAGTTAGGGTCGAACCTCACAACAATTTCTGTCCTATTATATTGTGGGTTAACAATTGTCCGTCACAGAGACCTGCACGCTTTCATCGCTAATATATCATGGATATCATAGCGTATTCAGTGTTCTGGCCCATGTCCGGAAATTACCGCCTGGCAGCAGATAAGCTGATAAGAGAAACAAACACTACCTTTGACAACCAGAGTCCTGTGCTGTGAGGTGCTAATATGACTCATTCAGCAAAACCAGACAAGCCGGGATGTCTTCATTACAGTCTAGGTCTCTCTTGGCAATCCCCTCACCCGCTTCCCAACACTCACACTAGCAAAACCTCACAGCTGAACCCCCAGAGGCTTTCACATTACCAACCCCGGTAGCAGTGTTGGTGAGATCACTGTGAATAAACAGGACAGAGTGTGTGAGTGTTGTGATGGTCTACTTTATATACTTCTAAAAAAAGGAAAGAAACCACCACAATCCCATGTTTTACGGTAATTACGTTTAATTTCATTTAATTTAATTTAGTTTAGTTTAATTTAGACAACCCAACGCGCGAGAGTCAATTTGTGCCCGCTGCCGTGAGGCAACTGCTACAAATAAAGACTAAACAAGTCTCTGCCTATTCACATTGTTTTCAAATGTAAAAATGTTAATTTTGGTTGAATAGTTTCAAGTGTAGCAATCGTGAGCAGGTTAGATAAACACTAGTCTGGGGTTGTTTGAGCAAAGCAACCCGCTGAGACTTTAAAGAAGTCTGTTGTGTCATCACATGCTAACTGCTAGCATAGACATACTATAGGTGAAGTGTTTTTTCCATAGAGGCAAAACAGTGCTATGGAAAACACATGCTGGCAATTTTGTACAGAGAACTTACAGAGAAATACTAATACGATTATATGTACGGTACAATGCATATCTGTCTGGATGTGCAAGCGTGTGTGATCCTATGATAGGTTAATATGTGCATGTTACAGAGTCACTGACTCACTCCATTTCCTTACTGCAATGGTGAGCTTGTGAATGAAGGTGACTTTCCGTTGCCTTGCTACGGCACTAGAGATTCTCTGTGCGTACAAATGTGTGTGTTTTCCCTAGTACCCTTGAGCGCCCGTGTGCATTGTACAGAGCATGTACAGTACACACACACACATACACACCGCTCGTTTCACTACTATGTGTGAGTGTTTCCTGCAAGAGCCAGGACTGAGAGGCAGCTGCTGTCAGCTCAGCAATGAGGACCTGAGTGTGAGCAACCACCCAGCAGTAAGGACGGGCCTCTCAAACCATCGCCGCAATGCAGCAGCACAGGGTGGACAGACAGACGGAAAGGCAGACAGACAGACAGACAGACAGGCAGACAGGCAGGCAGACAGGCAGGCAGGCAGACAGACAGGCAGGCAGGCAGGCAGGCAGGCAGGGGAGCTAACAGGTTCCTTATGCACTGTGTTGGGGAGCTGTCCATGGTGCTGACAAGATTAGAGCATCGCCCCTCTTAGCACTCACTATCAGCCCTCTTGATTCTCCCTCTATCACCCTCTGTCATCACCCCAGGACGGCTGGCCAAGGTCATTGTGTCACTCTGATTGGCTACTACAGTATATGTTCACTATGGAGTTTCCCTTCAGGATGGAGGGAAGCACTTATCTTTAGCTGCCGTATCTCAAGCTGTCCTCGGGTAAATGTGTTGTATTCAAGCAGATGTGAATTTACGGCTCCTTCTGAAGCTCCTTCTGTCATTTTGACCTTACTAGAGACCAGTAGCCAGTTCTTCTGTATGGCTGATACATGCCACTGTATCAGTGTGACTATTATTACTAGTCACGTATTTCATCATCATATTAAACATAATATGTTTGCATAAGGATGGAAGTGGGTGATTTATAGACCTTGGTAGGGACACAGGAGGAGAACAATGCTACACAGTCCACGATTATTCAAATATTAACATATTCAACATAAAAATGTCATTCTAACACAATTCACTGTCAAATAAAAACAAGACCAAAGACATGCAGTTAGTTTATTCAATCTTTAAATATATTTTATAATTATAATTATTTATCTAAATGTACACTAAGATTTGCATGCACACATTTTGAAGAAAAAAGTTAAATATAAAAATGTAAATGTATTATTTATGTTAGTATACATTATGTACATTATGAGGTAGACTGTGAATCATGTTTCATTGCTGTTGAACCCATGTTACCGTTGCTAGCCACAGCTGTACTAAAGACAATTAATGCTGTGCCCGAGAGAGAGAGAGAGAGAGAGAGAGAGAGAGAGAGAGAGAGAGAGAGCGATTGGAAAGGAACATTGCCCAGTCTGCAGGCGGCTGTGGTTTGACAAGACCATTCAAGGCTCCAGGGATCTCGAGGAGGGTGTGTGTGTGTGTGTGTGTGTGTGTGTGTGTGGGGGGGGGGGGGGTGGAGGACGAGGTGGCATGGCAGCAGCAGCTATAAATAGATGGCTTTACTCTTGAATGA
Organism: Amblyopsis rosae; assembly: GCA_025399935.1. NCBI lineage: Eukaryota > Metazoa > Chordata > Actinopteri > Percopsiformes > Amblyopsidae > Amblyopsis > Amblyopsis rosae. Next base: position 23,005 of record JAODTR010018204.1, read on the forward strand.
GCCACCAGTACATGCTACTGTACAGGCAGCCATCCCACCTCCATGGATGAAATACTACGGAGCATACTCATGTGTGCCTTATATCAAACTATCACAGTAAATTGACATATTATAACATTTACATTTTAAGGTGTGCCTCAAAGCCTAATATGGCCTCCATGATATGAATCCTAACATGATTGTTTAATACATTGTAATACTTAAAACACATAATAAAAAAGCTGTTGCTAATAGGTACTTGTGTTTACAGAACAGGAATATCCAAACTGAATTCATAGGAGCTAGGTTAAATCAAAGCAAGAGCTAGTTTGACCAAGAAGACAACCTCTTGTCTTGGCCCTGTTCCCCCTTTCTATATTCTGAACAGATAAAGTCTAGCTAGCAAACATCAAGAGAGAGAGTTTCTCTAGCTTCAGGGCTATCTTAAAATAACAATGGAAACGAGCACTCAATTTAGCAAAGGTTCAGTCACTCACTTTGACACAATCAGAAATACAGTTTTCACCAAATGTTGTAATACAGTATGAATTGGTGTCATAATGTGTTTTTTGTGTGTGTTTTCATGTTAATGTTGAAATTGACAATACTGGTTAAGAGCATGCATATTAGTAACAGGCTTGACAATAGTATTATTGTCCTGACGGTCAAATTACTTGTGCTTATCCAGCACTCTCCTTCCACTCTGGCAGAGCAATACTGCATTAACAAACAGCCTCTGTCTCTCATATTTTTTTCACACACTGACTGCAGTTGCTACGGCAGCAGCTTCACAACAAGGGCAAATCAATGACAAACCACAGCGGGTTGCTGCAAAAGGTCTTCTGGAATCACCTTGCCAATGCTAAGCATATCATAAAAGGTCCCAGTTAAGTGGTTCTTAGCTCGCTTGGCTGTCAGTGTTTTCTGTGATAATTGAACTACATGAACAACATATTTTAGATAGTTTTATATATTATCACATTATCTTTCTATATAATTAGAATTTCTATATTCTTCTTGCAGGTGGCAAGGGATAAATATTATAATAAACCCATAACCCACACACACACACTGCTAAACACAAACTACAGAACTATATTCCACATTTAGTCGCTCTACAGCAAGATTGGCTGTTCATGGCAGGGTACAGCGAGCTTGTTTGCTGTTATTATGAACAAGATGAATGTTCGCGAGACCATCCTGATCTCGCGAACATTCAGTTTATTTTTCCCGTGAGAATCAGTCTGGAAAGCCTCAGAATCATTTTGAATGTGTCCGAGTAGCAACTGAACTTTCCAATCAGTGTCGTGTTTATAGCTATATGGGCGTGGTTTAGGTGTGCCGACCATGGTGCCGACAGCAAAAACAACCAGATGGTTCATCCAATCAACTGCCAAGTATGTTTTTGAAAGTACAGCAATTCACAAACCGTTTCAACGTACGGCTCCCCAGATGGACTTGTGACAACAATTCCTCTGGCATGTCAGGTTACTAGGACCCAGCAGGACAGACAATCCAGCATGAGTCAGGCATGGTTGCGCAACAGGGTGCATGGAGCAACTGGGGTTGCTGTGTCTCCCCCAGCGTGGCACTGTCACGCACGCGGTGCCAAGAGATGAAGGGACAAAATGAGACACGATATGGACTTCAAGAAATAAGCATGACATGGCTTATAAAAAGGCTCTTGCTTTCCCCTACAATCTCCAGGTATGGCCCTTGAGCAGAGCAAGCACATTGAGTGCTATTAGGCAAATGGTAACTGTATACGAAAAGGCAGTAGGGCCTTTGGGCCAATGATGTTAAAATGAATTAGCTGAATAAATGACAGTGTATTGATTTCCTCATATAAATACATCTGATGATAACACTGAATACGGACTATCTGGAACTGTAGAGCCATCTTACATTAGTTTGCCATTTGGCCAACGTACCCAAAGAGATACAGCATGGCATGGCTGCCATTGATGCAATTTAACAACTCTCAGTTAACACAGTCTGAACATGTATTATTCAATACAGAGTATGCCAATGATCTTCTTTAGGGGGCAATATTAATGTGACAAATGCTTTACAGTATAGAGTGCAGTGCTTGAGGTACTTTAATCCAGCATAGGTCGGGGGGCGGAGCTAGCCTGGTTACCAGACACTATATTCACTTTGTAGTAGTCGTTTCCTCCTACTAGGTGTAGACCTCTGATGCATTGTGAAACTATTGGACAGCCTTTAACCAATCAGCTTTGCTACAACTGTGGAAGCTCTAATGCTAACAGGGTTTCCAGACTTTCATCTCAGCGAAAACAAATTCAAATGAGCGCAATAATTGGGCGGAGCCAAGCTAGGGCGGTGCAGGAATGGGGGGTGAATGTGCGAGCTAGGGATGTCACATTACCAGAAATTTTGTAGTCGATACCAATACCAGTGAAATTCCACGGTTCTCGATACTAATTTCGATACCACAGGGCAAAACATTTATTTTTTTAGATTATACAGTATGTGCCATGGGGTTGGCTACTGTAATATTGTGTGTACATATCATGTATGGTATAATGTCCGATGCTAATT
>JAODTR010018214.1:0-22177 GCA_025399935.1 Amblyopsis rosae
CTATGTCTAGACTGTATTTCTGATTAATTTAATGTTATCTTCATTGAAGAAAACTGCTTTTCTTTCAAAAATTAGGACATTTCTAAATGACCCCAAACTTTTGAACGGTAGTGTGTGTGTGTGTGTGTGTGTGTGTCACCTGGGCTCTCCTGCCTGCGGTGGTCTGTGTGTGTGTGTGTGTGTCACCTGGGCTCTCCTGCCTGCGGTGGTCAGGTAGGGTAAGCTGGTGCTGGACACAGACCGAAGTCTCTCCCGGCCCCTGGCCTCCACCTGCTCCTCCTTGTCCCGCCCCACCCCGAACCAGGGGAAGGGCAGGCAGGAGGGAATGGAGGAGAGCGAGCCCGACGGAGACAACGCGGGAGGCTCGGCCACCAAGTCTCCGCACGAACGCCTGGCGGGAAAGCGCAGAACACTGATTGCACTACGCACATGTCATCATGGAACACACATCTACACACACTTTAGGATACCACGTCTCTGTCGGGATGGCGTCACTGTTCCACACTTGCAATAATATCTGGAAGAACTTTAGCTTTTGCTTTAAGATCAAACCAATGATTTATTTACCAGGAACCAGCTCGCCACTGCTACTTACGGTTCACTGTGTATTTGACACCAACATGACTGACAGCTCAGGAAAAGTATATCTGTTTTTATATTCGTGAAGAAGGGACATCACTGTTATGTTTATATGCGTCAGCTGCTATTATACCTGCTATTGACTGAACGGCTAATCTTCTCGCTCCTCCTCCTCCTGCTAAGGGACTTGCGAAGGCCGCTGGAAGAGAAGAGAATGGAGCATTAGATGGGGACGCACCGGTGCCCAGTGAAGGTACATTTGATGTCCAGGGCACATTGGCAGGTATACCAACAAGGTTTCTCCATGGCTTGTTGTGGCTAGTGAGCCAGGTCGAGGCTTGCAAGGAATATTACAGGGTACCAAGATAGTTAATAGACTGTACGTACCTAAAGTCTGGGAACTTCTTTTTGGACTTCCGAGAGGCGGAGGTTTTGGTGGACGATGGCGAGGCCGGCTCAGTGACGTGGATGTGAGGCGTGTTGACAGGAGCGAGGGAGTACATGTGCGGACTGAACACCGGCAGAGACGTGGTGCTAGACTTGTCACTCCTACTGCCTCTCTGTCCCGCCCCCAATGCTGTGGGATCAGGCTGCGATTGGCTCTCCTGAGGACTCTGGAATTCCTCATCCTATAGGAATAATAAGTTACACATTCCTTAATGGTTGTCTTCAACAGAATAAATGGTCCATCACTTTTAAAACAACACATTTTAGACACTGGAGTCTCTTGCGTTGGTACTCAAGTGTTAGCTGGTTATACTGGTTTGTCATTCCTCTCTCCAGATTATTAAATGACAGGAATGAACACATACACTTCACAAACATATCAACTGTCCCTTAAAGCAACAGCTAAATGTAAAAAGCAAAAACTAACTAACAACTGAACACTTCTTGCCTCATTTGCAGACACTGTTGTGCATCACAGAAGATGTGTATCTGACCTGTCTCCTGAAGCTCTCACGTAGCTTGTCTCGCGACGGCGGGTGACGCTTGGCTTTCTGTGCCAGCTGAGCTCTGGCTCTGTGGGCGCTGGAGTCGAGGCGACTTGTGTCGGGAACCGGAATACACCAGTCTGGAGTCGACACTGACACACACATTTGTAGGTCACTCGCATCCGATGAAACTTGGAAGTCAAATCTGGTTAATACCAATTTTAAAATAGGTTACCAGGTTACCTCATACCAGAATACTATTTAGTATTCTGGTATGAGGTATACAGGTCTGTGTTGCCATGGTGACTGGTGCTCTACACACCACATATTTCAGTCCCAGCTCAATGTTAATACTTTGCACTTACTGTATGTGCATGAGAGGGTGTTTAGAGAACAGTTAAAGAGGGGAAGAAGTTATGAAATATTAGTTATAATTTCAGACAGGAGTGTTCACTGAATTAGTGGCTGTGTAACAAGCCCTCCTACCTGTGGCAGGAGAGTCCAGGGAGTGGTTCTGCCCCTCGCTCGCGGCCCGCTGTGCTAGCTAAAGCGAAAACGGCGTGTGACGGGGGGGAATGCCAGCTTTAAACAAGTCAACCTGTTAAGTGACCTAAGGTGTACCCTCGCCTGCATTTGTAGCTGCTCCACGGTCTCTGTGTGTCTCTTCTCTCTGTCCTCCATTTCTCTTCGAAGATCGGCCTCTCTCCGCTCCCTTTCTTCTTCCCTGAAGCCATCATTCATAAAGCAGGCCACAGTTAAGACATTACATGCAACAAAAGGAATGGCAGAGGCATTTTGGAACATCCAAAATCACAACAAAAAAAAACATCTGCGACACATTCTCATCAATAGGTTTTGTGCATGACCTCTCGTAATAGATTCACCTGTTCTGGTATTCTCTGACCAGCCTCTTGGCTTTGCTGTATTTAATCTCCAGGCTTTCTGACTGGCTCTGGGCATCTGCCAATCTCTGGTTGACCACCCTACACAGGGTCTGGGCCTCTTGCCAGTACCTGATAGGATGAAAATGAGGGAGGTCACCAACCCCTTCCTAGTAGTGAAGCAGAACTGTTGATGCTTACTCTTGAGTTCTCCTTGCCATGTTCAGAACATTGTAGGAGCTCAAAAGACACAGACGTATACAGAAGGCTACGGTCTATAGTGGGGAATTACTTCTCTAGTTTGTCGGCTTTCTCCTCTCCATCGTCAGCCCTCTGCTCCAGCTCAGCTCTCTGGTGCTCCCATATGGCCTGTTTCTCCTCCCATATCTTTAACTGGGACACACACACACACACACACACACACACACACAAATAACATGCAATTACAATGTGTGTGGTATTGTTTGAGGTTTGTGCGCCATTTAGTCCTAAACAAAACCCCCTCCATCTAAAACATTTTCAGAGTTAAATTGCCTCACCCTACACATACTGTAAAATCCTCTCCTATTGATATTAGTAATAGAAAACCATCATAGAACAGACTCTTCAAAAGGATCCACTGGCCACACAGATGTCACAGCTAGTGATTACCTCAAGAAGAAGGCTTAAAGTAGAGTCAACGTGTAGGTCTACTGGATAGGAATGAGGCCTGTGTCCCAATAACTGCAGTTTCACATCAAGACGTGATTGTAAACTTGAAAAACTATACTATTGGTGTGTATGCATCTGTGTGCGATTTCCAACTGACCTACCTTTCTCTTAGAGTGTTTGAGTTGAATTGTTCTGCTTTGTAGTTTGGACTGGAGCTGTGGTGTGAGAACAGGTGTACCATATAAGACTATGTCCACACGTGCATTGCTACATTTTAAAATGAAAAGGGAAGGAAATTTGGACCAAAACTGGACCAAATGAGCACCCACAATTTCACTTCTTCTACACCTTGTTGTAGACATCCACCTGTGTAGCTGCCGTTGCTTAACCCTTGCTGGTCACTGTACCTGCTGGTACTTCAGACAGAGCTGATAGCTGTCCAGACTGGACAGCACAGACACATTGTCTTCCTCCTCCTCGTCCTCCTCCACCACCGAATCCCTCTCACAAATGCAGCTATCATCATCTTCACCTCCATCGGTTACGCTCTCCTCCTGTCACACACACACACACAGTAAGAACACCATGCATGTATCTAAACAGGCCTCCTCTCCTATGAGACACACCTCTCTGACATTTGGTCTGTCCATTTCCAGGCTTTCATTGATCAACCGTGCCACCTCACTTTCAACCCCCTGCTTCTCTCTGCCAATCAAAAACCTACGGGATAAAAGAGAATAACCAATGAATCCAGTGGGCGGTGAAATAATCCACAGTAATAGCCAGTGGAAGATTATGAACGGTTCACATTTAACGTTAACTTTTCACAACCAGCTATAACGGACTATGACAGTTTATGTTTTATACTGTAGGGAATTTTAATTATTGTGCTGTTGCTATATAGAGCATAATATAATTATGCAAAATAAGAAATTAGATTAGATTAGAAATTATAATATAATTTAAAATAATCTTGGGAGTAGTGACCGATTAAGGGGTCCAGTTTGATTCACACAAAAGGTAAAATTACAACAAATAACAAAAGGCACACAGTAAATGGACTGCATTTATATAGCGCTTTTCTAACCTTCCAGTCACTCAAAGCGCTTTACATTATTTGCCTCACATTCACACACACACACACACACACACACCTACACACACACCTACACACACACACCGATGGCAATTGCTGCCATGCAAGGCGCGACCAACCACCGAACCCAAGACCTTCCGGCTGGGAGCCCAACACCCAGACCACTAGACCACCTTGCCCCCAGAACAGTGAAGAAAGACCACAATATAAACTCACTTGACCAGGCCTGACGTGTTCTTGAGCACCGTGGCTGCAAACAGCTGAGAGACGCCCACCAAACTGACCCCATCCACCTCCACGATTTGGTCGTTCACCTGAATCCTAACCACACACACACACACGTCACGTTTGCAGGGACAAACCAGATTCCCCACAGACCCTGTCTGGCTGGCTGACTCACCGTCCATCCTGATGCGTGGCTCCGCCCTCTGTGACCGTCTTGACGAAGATTCCAAGTTTCTCCAGTCCCTGGTCAGCACCCACCCCCATTCCAATGATACTGATCCCCAGACCGTCCTCTCCTACAGCAGAGGGAGACAAGATGGATTCTAAACAAGGCCACACGATGATTGACATATGGAAATTATATAGTAGAATACAGGGTTTCTTCCTCAGATGGTTAAACAAACCAAATCTAGCTCAGGCAGGCCACGAAGTCAAACTTAACTTAGATGGTAAATGGACTGCATTTATATAGCTCTTTTATCCAAAGCGCTTTACAGTATTTTGCCTCACATTTACCCACTGATGGTGATTGCTGCCATGCAAGGTGCGACCAACCACTGGGAGCAGTTAGGGTGTTAGGCATCTTGCTCAAGGATGCTTCCAGGTAGGTCAAACACCGGGGTTCAAACCCACAACCTTTTGGCTGGGAGTCCAACACCCAGACCACTCGACTATCCTGTGCCCACCTCAACCAGCTGGTTTAAACGCATTGGCCAAATAATGCAGGGCACCATATTCAAGATGGCTAAGCCTGCCCTTCCCTGCAAGCCCAGTTGGACCCACCACCTCCTATTATGCCATGCCTGTCTTAAAGGCAGGGTCAGTCAGTGTTGTTCCACGGTCCTCCGCGCCACATGTCGAAATGCACTGTGAAGCAAAGTGTAGTTATATGCCTTCAGTGATACGAGCGGTGTAGAAGTATCACATTATTTTTTCAGCGAAATGCGAGGAGATATTTGTTGAATTTGATAGGAAGTGTATTTAGCTTGCAATAGCTGAATATACCTTTAATGTCTGTTGTCATTGATATTAGCTGTTTTGTACCCTATGGGGGTCTTTTGCTTCTCCCAGAACAGAGCCATACTGCCAAATAACTAACTGTAAATGCAAATAAAATACTTTATTTTGATTAATTAAAAGTGGCCTTGACCGAACTGTATTTTTGTGTATTCTTGACCTTGTATGTGACTTTCCAGTTGTGCAAAATGTAGGGACACATGAACACCCTTGCTATTTGGTGAGAAATAGGTCAGACCACCAGATTATTCGAATAAATCAGGAATGTACATCAATTTTCTCTGTGATCCAATTAATCAACATGATTGCTGACGAGAATTAGTAAGAAACGATGATGGTTAGCGCTGAAGGCACAGGAAAACTATGTCGACTAATCCCTATTCAAACAGCCCCACTAATGAGATCATGACACAATTCTCAAACCAGTCTCAGAATTGAGAAATATCCCCCTGCCAGAACTTAAAGGCAGGGTCAGTCATTCTTGCTAACTTCGAGCTCAACTCAAAACAGTATCCGTGGTCCTCTGCGGGACCGTCTCACACATAAATGTATTGTGAAGCAAAGCAGAGTGCTACGGCTTTGTTGATGTGAGCAGTGTTCACCACGCAGGGAGCCAGGGCTGCACATATATGCACAGAGAACAGCATACTCTTCGATCAGTGTATCTCATGACAGCTTCTCGTAACCCTACTGTATGTACTGTATATGAAAGTGTGGGGGTGTGGTTTATCGCTGTCTGTGTGGGGAGAGTGTCAGCAGGTGTGGTTCAGGGGACAGGGTGTGGCCAATTGAGTAACTAAGCAAACACTGCTTCTTGGTCATGATTATACGCCACAGAAAGTAACTAGCTAGGATTACATGGACAACGTTTTGTCTTTCTGAATGGAATCTTTCCAATTTGCTGTTTCAGGTTACCCGTTTACATGGGTTGTCACCTTATCGGGTCTGGTGTTTACATACACCGTCGCAACTTAATCGGAATTGATGCACACATTATCTAGCTCATGTAACGTGTCCCGCTAGCAAATGGTAAAACCAGCTTCTAGTTATAGGTACTTCGGCGAGTGAGGCTATATGTGTGACTGGTGGAGAAATGTACGGCTCCAGATGAAGTCACAGAGAAACAGAGAGAAATACACGCACACACAGAGAGACTCGCTCACACTGGTCCTACCTTAGAGTATTTGCTACCCCAGACACTGCTCTTCATCCCCCAGCTCTGCCAGCGGGCGCACGCACTAACCCACACCCGCCAACAGAGCTCTGTGGCTGGTACTGACTCACATTCACTTATTTGTGCGCATAGCAGTTGATATGTCCAGACTGTACCGTTCTTATGATACATCCATTGCACAGTGGCTGTTCAGACAAGTTTACACATCACACAAAACGTAAGACAGGGCATGTGCATGAGAACGCAACCAGGAAGTAATCTGGTTTAACCGTTTACATTGTAGAATTCTTTCAATCGGGTCATGGAAAGGGTTATACCACCTCTCTGCTTCGGAATGAAATTTCGATCGGGTTGGCCGTTTCTCTTCCGATTGTGGTGTTTATATGGAGCATTTTCTTTTGGGTTGGGCTTCTAACACAATTCTAATTGGAATAATAGGGTCCATGTAAAGCATCCTCAACCAGTTACTCATTGCTTCACCTAATACTTTATTGTGTGATTATAATTAGGAAAAAGTTGGCAGCTGTGTTTGAAAACCGTAGTCACACATTTGTTATTCTAATTAGATGGAGGTGGTCGGAGGGTTGACTAGGCTTGAAGTAGCTGTGTTTTGTGGCAATGGGCGATACTACACCCAGAATAACTATACACACCCCATTTAACAATGTGTTATTGTTTTACTGCTACACTTGGCTCATATAAAAAAAAAAAAATCATACAAAATCCATGAGACTGTTACGCTAAATATTAAACAAAACATACATCATGCTATTGTAGTACACAATTATGGTTACACAAAACAAACATCTCAATGTTGTACTCCGTGTCTTATCTACAGTATGAGGTGGTCCAACTACATGCTGATGTTGTGACTGACACCTATATGCACTGTTTCCTTGGAGATACAACATTGGTATATGCAGTACAACAAATCATGGATGGTCTTCCCAGGCTGTAATAGGCATAGAACAATATAATGAGACACCCACCCTTCTCTATCTCCACTGTAAACACATCCATCCTGTCCACCCGCTTCTCCAGCTCATACTCAGCCGATGCAGACACTGGGTCAATGTCGCCATTGCGCCTGTCATACTCAGTATTGGAATAAGTACTGTACACCTGTGGAACACAGAGGTACAAGAAGGGTTGGATAATTCACAGTTGTGATGTGGATAAATATATCTAACCTCTATAAACCTTAATGTAGATTTTAAGTAAGTTTACAGTTCTCATTCCCACATTGTTCAGAGAGTTGTACTAACTTCATTTAGTTATGCCAACTTCATTTAGGGACATTTCATTCAGAAAAGATAACACTATCATGACACCCAATTTATGCATTGTGGTAGCCTACACACTAGGAATGCTCTAGCTGGACAGTGTGCATCACAAACTGTAGCAGAATGCGCTGACGGCCATCTGCAGATATTGCCACTGTTTATGTTGGCAAATATTTCAGAGAGAAGTGAAATCGTACCACAGTTATGATGGTGCGGTGACGTTTCATAGTCTCAACCTGACTAATGGCTGCCAATCTCAGCAGCTGTGACAGACCGGCATCACAGTAACTTGTCAAGCATATGGTCAGATTAACACACAGAGGGAAAGAGTGAGGGGTATGTTTGCTGCAGTGTGCTGTTGCATTACAGAGGCTCTACAGTAAACACTGACAGTGAAGCACAAGAAGTGGCCTTGCCTTCCACCTTAACAGATTACAAGCATAGCTTTAGGATTTAAACACAACATATTCAGACAGTGGGCTGACAGAAAGCAAAATCGTGATGTTTTCATTATCTTCATGTCAGCTGTTTTAGAATTGTACCGATTTTAAACTTTTGTTAATGTCTCTTGACTAGTTTCATTGCAGTACATGGTCACACACTAATGGTAGAAGAAAATATTCCTTTGGTCACTGTATTTAATGCATACTCCCTTCCCTGTCATAGTTGAGACATTAGGCTAAATATTGCAAAAATGAACAAAATCAGCATGGACCGAGTTGAAATAGTTTGACAAATGCTCAATATCACTAATTCAGTTCATAAGCAGTGACCATTTAGAAAACATATTAACAGTACTGCATAATACCATGCATACTGAATAGAAAACATTTGGATCATTTCCATACCTTTATTGGTGCTTGTGAGAACATCACCTTTCTCATTCCAGTTTCTGTGACACTGCCCTTCTCCTGGTCAGGTAGCTCAGGAATACCGGGAATTTCCACATATTCCACTACAAGCTTTCCCCCCAAACCCAAGGAGTTTTTGCCACTCTCAGATGTGGCCTTCAAATCCTGCGGCTGAAACTCAACGACTTTCTCATGCTCATCTACAAAAGCCTCGTTCTCAATCCCACCGATGACTGGAGCTCCTGAATCTGTCCCTCCTTCTCTATCACCTCTGCTCTCCGCCTCAAGCTTCATGTGACTGCTTCCTTTCACTCTGGTGCTTTCCTCCTCCTGTACATCAGAGTCTGTTTCTGCATGATCATCATTTCTCTCCTCCTTCCAGTCACTTTTGTAGTCCTTTCTTTCACTCAGCTCACTGTCATTCCTCTCTTCCTCCACCACCACCACCTCACAACACCCCTCCTTCACGGCCCCCCTCTCTAGCTCTTCCTCTGCGTGATTCTCTCCATCGTCACCGCTCTCCACCGCCGACTCCTCAGCCGCCCTGCTGAACTTTCCATTCAGTTCTACCCGCTGCTCCCATTCAGCTCTCCCGAGTCCTTTTGCCTCATGGCACTCGTCTCCACTGAATTCCTTGAAGTTCTCAGTCCTTTCCTTAGAAGGAAACGGTTGTGGGGACAATTCAGTCGGAACTGCCGGTCCGTCCGGCCCTGATAAGGATCCTGAACGAGGCTCCTCATGCGGCTCGCTCCCTGGGTAAGTTTCCACGCTGGGTTGTTTGAATACATCATCCGCCAGGGCCTCCAAACTCCCACCCAAGGCTTCTACCGCAAACACTTCGTCCTGCCTACGGCTGGCTCCCTCCTCCTCCACCTCATTCTCGTCGCTCTCCGACGACTCGTTCTTCACGTCCACTAGTTCCGCCCTGACTGAGTCCTCCTCCTCCTCCTCCTCCTCGGGTTCGCTGTAGATCAGGCGGGCGTCGAGGAGTTCCCCTCGCACAGGTTGTCCTGTTTCTCTGTGGGCCAGCGCTGGTCCAGGTGGCTCATCTGGGTCATGGAGAGGCCGGCAGCTCACGCTAGGGAGAGAAGGGGTGTCAGCCTCTCGGCCGGAGGACTGTTGTGATATGGGACGCTCTTCCCGGTGGTCAGGCTCTCTGCCAGCAGCTCTGGGACGACATATCGGGGCGTGGTGGGGCTGTGTGTGTGGAGAGCCAGCACTAAAGACACTCGGGTGCAAAAACTCACCCTGCCCTCTCGGTCTCTCTGTTTCCTTTGCCGGTCTCTCTCTCTCTCCTTCTCCTTTCCACTCTTCTACTTCCCCCCTCCCGTCCGCAGACCCCTTGCTCCCTCCGGCGGGGGTGACCATTGACCCCTGACCCACCTCCACGCCCTTGGTTTCAAACAGCCTCCGGGTCACGGAGAACTTCTGGGCCAAGGCGGCTCTGTCCATCTCCGCTATCTCCTCCGAGCCGGACGGTTTCTCCGGGGCAGAGGGTTCCTGGCTGCCTAGAGGAGACGAGGAGCTTACTGCAGAGCGTCTGGAGGCGGGGAGGGGAGACGGGAGGAGGCAAGGAGGCTGAGGAGAGAGAGCGGTCGAAGGTCCCCAATCTTGCCGTAAGTTCTGGCTGTCCATCTGGAGGAAGATGTTGTCACGGATTTTGCCGTGGACCCGTCCTCTACCGCCTGTGTTGCCGGTGCAGTGCATCATGGGATCAGGAAAGCTGGTGGGCAGCTGAGTACTAGGGTATGCAGTATATTTGGTCCCTGGCTGCACCGACCTTCCCGTGTCAAAGGAGCATTTAATGGTGTGGAAGTCTGACTTGTATGTTATTCTGTGAGGGGAGGCACTGCGGCCTTTAATGTCTGTCCGCATCATCTGGGAATGAAGGTTCTTTAAAAAAAAGCTTAATCTAAGACAACTGGCCCCCTGCTATTTGCAATTCACTGTAGGGTAAATCACCTGGGTAGCAGTGTTGCTTTGGATAATATCAAGAAATAGGCTACATAGAGCACTAGCTGAATTTTTGTGAACAGGGATTTTTGTGTGCAAATGTGTTGATTTGCTGCGCAGCAGGAGACAAAGACCGTATAACATAAAAAACATCAACTCCAAACGGCGTCTTTGTCTCTCAAGCCTTCACCATATGTTCCCACTTCTCTTCACCTTCAGAACCGAAAAGCTTTTTCCTGGAAGAGAGAAAAACTACGGTTAACACATGACATTGATTTATTGCCAAAGGCAAACAAACGGTTCAGTGTGCACGCGTCGCAAACACAAGCAAATTACTGTGCGCACCACAACTATTTTAGATAGATAACATTACAGCGTCGTAAATGGACAAAAAAACACTCACTGAGAAATTGATACAAACGTTTTCCCTTTCAATCGAAAGTCTGAACAACAACTTGACCACCAAACAAACAGTGACGCAGAGTGCCGTGACCACGCTGCAACAATAATGCGCGCTCACGAGCAAGCTCTCCTATGTAGGGCGCGGAGTTTAAAGAACGTGACGCGCGGCGCGCTCCCAATTCTCAGCCTGTTCTTCTGATTTAATAACGGCTGGAGTGGATTTACACAGCAGCCTATTTTGTAGGCTAGTACGTCCTGTATTGTCTTTGAACCATAATCATTTCTGGCGGCTACCCGACTGTTCACGGCTGCCTCCTTGTTCTAATTGCAAACAGATGGCGACTCATGTTTCTAAATGCTCTAAATGGATTAACCGACTGTAATCTCGTGTAAACTATACTCCTGTAGCTGTGAAACAGTGTGAGTGCGTTAACAGCAGTTATGGCAGTGGGGCACGGATTGTATGAAGTCCAAATACACAGGTGTTGTAATTTTACATCAGAATCAACTTATTGTAAATAGTCTGCACAAATTAAGATGCAGTGGTGGGTTACAGTAGGCTTCCATGGTGCCTCATAGTGTTGGATGTCATATTCTTCATGGTTTAAGTGTTTACGTTGCTTAGCCCACTGGCGGTGTACAGCACACAATGTTGAAATCATAACAATGCATTGCTTATCATAATGGGTAATGGCACTTCAGTAGCATCTATGCAGAACATGTAACAGAACTTACCGTTTATCAGCAGTGCTGTCCTCAGCTGTGTGACAGACAGCTGATAGCTGTCTCACAGAAGGGTCCTTGTATATCTACCTGCAGCGCTGCTCCATGTCTCACACTCACAGTCACCTGCCTACAAGAGGTGGCGGAAAGCATCAATGCAGCACCTGGAGACAATGAGTCTACCGCCGGCTCTGTGTGTGTGTGTGTGTGTGTGTGTGTGTGAGTGTGTGTGTGTGTGTGTGTGTGTGTGTGTGTGCGTGCTGCACGGACTGGACTGGAGCAGGCAGAACACGGGTCCACGCACGATGAACAGAGCTGCAGAATAGTTCTGCTTGCTGTGGCCTGGATCAGACTGGAGACCACTGTCCCAGGTGGCATTGGGACCTAGTTGATATAAATACTAGCCAATCACAAAAGCCTTCCCCTGAATGAGGCTAAACATTAAAAGGAGGAGCGACTGCGATGGAAAAGTGAGTGGAGGAACATAGGATATAGAGAGGGGTTTGTTTAAAAGGAAAGAAAGTTATGGGTCAAGTACAAGATGGAGGCAAAGTTGGTGGAGGAATAGATAGTGATGAAAAATGAAGCTGTATGTGGTAAATAGATACAGCTCTGCTTGGGCAGTGCAGACCATGTAATCAGCATCCCTCTTTGTTCCTGGAATATCAATCCTATTAACAAACGATTTCCCTCTCGCGTCATCAAGTATAAGAAACAGTTGTGTTTGGTGTGAGGACAGGACAAGGTCTTGTTATGTACATGGAGAGGGAAATTGTTTGGCACACACTGATGACATCAGAGGGCAATGTTGTTCCAGGAACTACACATTGATCCAAAAGCAGATCCTGTTCCGGAGGATGTCACGATCTGTGATAATCCTCAACCAGCTTTTCTTCAGAGCTGGTCACCTTAACATGTACATGCTTTGTTGAGACCGGCTATCAGAAACAGAGATGTTTTACACACACTCGAACATGGATTTATCCGCACACCTGCGTGTCTAGTTGCAAAATTCAGTTTTTTATTTTTTCATTTAGCAGACACTTTCAAATATTGAGTCATTAATTATGGAGAAAGCTTGTTGATATTTGATATTTGATTTGATACACTGGATCAAAACAAAAACACCTCTCCCTTCAATGCCATAGGGTGCTCCCTCAAAAGCTGTTTCCCACACACTAAAAACACATTTCCAAGGTTAGGATAATGCTGTGTGGTGCGGTGTGCACCACTTTGTGTTCCACAATGTGAACACCAGATACATGTTTTTAGTGCACACACAGAAAGAGCATCTCGCGGACCATATTTGCTGAATTGGACAAAAGTATATTATCTTAAAATCACTGACTATACCTTTATTAAGGAGCAGGTATGGGTTAAGCATCTTGTTCAAGGGTGCACATCAAATTCTGCTTTAATGATCAACTACAAATAAAGAACCAGAACTGGATTGATTGAATCTAATTTATTTTGAAGTAATAGTACTTGTAAAATTACAATCTGTTTCAATGTGTCAATGTACAGTATATAAGGTATGTGTTTAGTGTGTGTGTGTGTGTCATCATTTGGCAGACAATCTCCCCCCAGATGGTAATCTATTTAGTCAACCATATTTAGAGGATTCACACACTAATAGGGGAATCACGCTCAATCAAGTGAACATCAACACACCATCTTGAGACTCATATAGGATTGATCCAGTATGAACACGTCTCTGTAGACAGTTAAAGCTTCTGGCTAGTGTGATGAGTTCATGAGGATAATATTAGCTGTACTCCATCTATTCTATCCAAAAGCAGAGGCTCAAGCAACATGGGTTAAAGTGAACTCTTTTACATTTTAACCTCACACATTCACCAAATGGCAATGCATTTTATATAATTATTGTGTGTTTATCATTATAGTGGTTGTTGATGCTCACAGTGGCAACATTTCTAAATCATACTGTTTTAAAATTGAAAGCAACATGATAACATCAAAGTAAAATTTTATACTTTAGACAAGCTATTGTTCAAAATGAGAATGTTCATTAGGTAAATGCATATGTGCCATGCGCGCGCACACACACACACACACACACACGTGTAACCTCATAAAAGTTTTGTCATTCACCCTCCATTAGGTTATACAATTAGTGAAATAAAGCAGTAGGCTACAAGCTGAATATTATAGCCTACGCAATCTCCTTAGTCAAATCAGGCTGATGTTATTATTGGCGTATCATTGGCCTGTATAGTGTTGCTTACCGTTGTGCAGCTGTAGGCCTACAGTAAACACTTAGATAGCATCACGTACAGCATCAATATTTTCAATATACACGGTGATAGCAATGCGCTGTTATTTAGAAACCTGTGTCATGCCCTCATATACAGGGCAGACAGAGGTCATGTATGTTGTGGAGACAGCCTACAGTTCTCATTCTGTCTAATGACACCGCTGGAGCTGTGGGCTGTCGGCTATAACGGAGGGGAGGGGCAGCGACAAGAGCTGTACTCTTCATTAACGACCCCTACAACAGGGAAGCCTCCCGTAGCATCATCCTTGGTCCCATTTGCGCACTCCGCACACTCCCAGGGAAGATGGTCGCCGTTCATACGTCCCCGAATTTGTCTCCATCGGCGGAATGGATCTGTTGTCTGGATAAAAGGTGGGTGGATTTCACTCTTTTCAGTCGGCCATGCCACGCATCGCCGTGCGCTGCTGCCGTTATCGTGTTCCATTCATCAACGTGATTAATCGTAGCCGGCGTTTGCTGCGTGTAGTAGGCTACAATGCAAAGCTCTTTGTGCACACGTCGGTATATTCGTCAGGGCGCTGTCCAGACTATGACAATGATGCCTTTTTCTTTTACGGTTGTCATCTTGGTCAAAAAGGCGTTGGTGGCGCTTGGGATTTCACAGTGCTGCATGCATGGGCTGAAATGTGCGAGCAGCAATAGTGACAGACATAATGCACGCAAGTTTTGTCTGTTGAGGTCAAAATGCTCAGGTAGAAAAAAGCAAATGTAGGTTATGTGTGAAGATTCAGGTACAGTAGCATACATTTTCAGAATGGTGCCTATAATGCCTATAGTCAAGAAAGAACGTTGGTTATTAATTATTGATGATAACTGTAAACCACATGCCTTGGTCTGGAATATATTTGCGCCTTTGGAAATGTAATCAGTGACCTTAGTAAGAATTTGGCTATCTTTCTGAACAAACCATGCAATCTCCTGCATGTCGCTGGCCTTGAAATAGGCTAAATGAAAGCCTTCAGCACCCCACTACACACACGCACGCACGCACACACACACACACACACACACACACACACACACCTCTATGACACATCCTAAGGTAACCATGGGCAACCTGAGGTTAGCTCTATACACTGCTATAAGGCAGAATGGATTTTGACGAATCTCCAAAGAGTCGTATTCACCTCATGCTTTATGTGAAGCGATTTCTAACATGCCACAATGCACCAGACTTCACTGACAATCCTAAATAATGCATTTATGGGTTAGTCACTGTAGTGCTGCACTATGCCTCGTCAGAATAGAGACACTAACTTTGGCAAGGTTTTATCCAGAGCAAATCTTAAAATTAATTGTATTTGGCCCTGCAAACTGCTTTGACAGATCAGATACACTGCATTTATTAGTTTGCTCTGCCTGCCTGCTCATTTGGCCCACACATGTTCTTATCAGTACACAGTACAGTACAGTTATATGCAAGCAGGCCACAGTCCTAGTGGGCATGGCCTAGCACCCTTCAAGGCTCTCTAGTTTGCTCTTTTATCCAATCAATAACCAGCTGAGAGCATCAGATGTGTTGATGTGAGGCAGAAGGAGGGTAAGACCAGACATGTCATCTATCTTCTGGAAGACATTTATCACTAGTGAGTGTGAAGTGTGTGAGATAAGATCTAAGTGTGTTCTAAGTACCGTGCAGCCCAGAGCGAGTCAACGGCTTGATGCTTTAGGGCATGGAATCATTGTCAATGTCCTCTATATATGAGAGGAAAACATAGATGGAAATATTTTAAAAGACCTTGATGCAGAACCTCTGTAGCCTTACTGGTTAGTCTGTAAACCCAGAGCGCCACCACCGTATTTTGACCTTGATATGCAGTTGAGCTGGGATCCCTCCTGATAACACAGCTAAACACAGGTTCCTATCATATTGTGACATATTTACATTATGCAGGTTTACATTCTAATCACATTTCTAGTGATGTATTTATAGTATTGTGACATATCATTGACAGGTTGTGTAAAAATGTATCCTCCATAGTCCAGGCTGGAGTAGAAGGAGGGGGGGTGAAAGGACTGTTGTAGGACTCTGTTGTAGGACTTGTTGCAGAGATGAAATGAGACGGAGGCAGTAATCCAGAGCAGTATGGATGAAAACTTGCACTAATCGTAGTCACAGTAGGGGTCAATACATTGTTTCTAATATCCAATATCCAACAGACAGTAGGTAAAGGTTCAGGACACACAGAGGCAGTGATCCAAAAAGGAAGACAGGCTCACCGTTTATTATCTAACCTGGCTAAACTAAGGGTGGGTGCAGGCAGGGATAAGGCTAGGGCAAAACACCAGCGATATGAAGGTAAAGGATAACACGGGTAAGCAACACTGGTAACATGTGGCAACATGGCTGGAGGCAAAACTCAGCAACTCGGTAGGGACCAATAGAAAACAGGGTATAAAATATACACACGCAGGAAAACACTTGTGATGCCAATCAAATAGACACTCAGAGTGAACACAAAACGAAGAAGCTGTGTGCATGGTTAAGGGGATAGTTAAAGAAATAGTTAAGGAAATGGTTAAGGAGGGTGGTAAAGGAGGGTGGTTAAGGAAATAGTTAAAGCTGCTGTAAGCAGAAACCTGAGAGCTAGCTAAAAAAAGGAGAGAGAGAATGAGCTTTTGAAAAACAACAACCAAAAAGCCCACCTCCTCTACACCCCGCCACACCCCCATGCTCCACCGTGCACGAGCATGTGGAGTAAGCAGCTTGGCTCAACAGTCAGCTGTGTCACGCAATGTCAGATTCGCAGATAATACAAAACTTTTTTATTATTATTTTAAAGTATCACCATTTTTGCAGATTAAACAGCCTCTCAGATCAAACGTAAAAATATAAAACTTCGTATTAGAAAAAAATACTATCTTACGTTCTGTTTTGTATCTACTACCAGTATACTGGTACGGTACCGTAGAGTTACGGTACCTATTGTGCTACGGTACAGTGCGGTGCTGTACAACACTTTTGGAGAATTATTTACAATATATTGTTGCTTCAGATAACACATAAGTGCATAAGATATGATTCTGTTATTGCATACAACGCCATCTAATATTACACACCTGACTCAAATCAATGGGCTTCTGCAGAGACTGATAACGAGCCATTCATTAGAATCAGGTGTGCTGGAGCAGGGAGACATCTAAAACATGCAGGATAGGGGCCCTCCAGGACCAGGGTTGGGCACCCCAGCTGTAGATGGTAATGGTGGAATCTTTAAAATTTTACTTGCTTGCTGATCCGCCATAGCGATGTGCGCACCGAAAACAATTCCCAGCTACGCATTTGCAGTGTACGCGCGTGCAAGACAGATTCGCCGGAACCAATCAGGGGAAGGAGGATCTGATTGGTCAGAGACACTCACGTAGCAGGTGAACATTAAACTTATTTAAAATTATAGAGGCGGGAGCTATCAACCAGGGCAGATATTCTCACTGAGGACTTTACTCACTGATAGCTGATGGATGTCTATGACATTTTTAAGAAAGTATACTATATGTATAGCTCTAAAATACTACTTACAGCCACTTTAAGGAGCGTGGCTAACGGTTAGCGATGGAGAGTGGTCAAGGAGGATGATTAAGGGGATTGTTATTGAGATGGTTAAGGGAATGGTTAAGGGGATGGTTGGGGAGGGTTAAGGAGGGTGGTTAAGGAGGATGATTAAGGTGATGGTTGAGGAGATGATTAAGAGGATGGTTAAGGGGATGGTTGGGGAGGGTTAAGGAGGGTGGTTAAGCAGGAGGATGGTTCAGGGGACGGTTAAGTGTGTGGTTAAGGAGAACGGTTAAGGGGATGTTAAGGGGATGGTTAAGGGGAAGGTTAAGGAGCATGCTGAAGGGAGCTGACAGGAGGATCAGGTGAATCCACAACGCCTGTGTGGAGCCTCTCTCAGGCCACATCAGGCTCACATCCACAGGGCACCCAGACCTCTCTGGACAGAGAGGGAGAGCAAAGGAAACACAGGGGCGAGACTTTCACCTTACAGCCATGTGCAGTACGCTTCACGTTACATTTTACAGTGTTCCCCAACCCTGGTCCTGGAGACCCACTGTCCTGCATGTTGTAGATGTCTTCCTGCTCCAACACACCTGACTCTAATGAATAATAACGATAACTTGACACGTCACATGCATTGCTAGTCCATCCATCGAAACTGTCTGTCATTGTTGTTTTCATGTTGTTATATTTTGCTGTTGTCACACCTAAACCACGCCTTGTTACTCTGACTCAAGTTGTAAGGATCTGAAGCTCCACAGACTGATTCTTGTGGCGAAGTCAAACTGATGCTTGCGACATCAAGATGGTCTGGTGAGGCTATGATAATGACCCATTCATTAGAATCAGGTGTGCTGGAGCAGGAACACATCTAAAACATAGTGTTGATATATATGCTGAAATCGTCAGCTTCAGTATGACTTTGCCTTGAGAATCAGTCTGGAGAGCTTGGAAATTGCTGTGTTTCAGGCCGGTTAACCTAGTATGTGGCCCATCACCATTGTACTGTTAGCTATGAGTGGGGTTTAGGTGTGACCAAGGCGACTTGAAAACAATGAGAAGAAAACAATGGCGGGTCCTACAGAAGTTAACATACAGTAGGTGATGCAATATAGTATCAGTTTTATAAAAATGTATTAGAAGAGCAAATGCTTTTTTTTCTTAATGGAAAATATGTTTTCATTTTCTCCTGACTTTTGTACTGCAAGAGTGTATTTAACAACAGGCTTATTTTTTGAAAGCGCCTGCCCATTTAAAACCGTTCCAATGGACAGCTCCCTAGATGGATGTGGCTAACAGACACAGATATCTGGCACGTCAGGTTATCTAAAACTTGCAGGACTGTGAGTCTCTAGGACGAGAGTTGTGGAACTATGGTGTAAGTGTCTCAGCTCGTTGCTAATCCTCCCATTGAGCCCACCTGGCTACACAATTAAACCCAGCCTATGCGCTGCAGTGTGTGCTCAGAGTCAGTGTGTGCTGTGGAGTCAGAGGGACGAGAGAGAGAGAGAGAGAGAGAGAGAGGGAGAGAGGGGACTACCAGCCTGCACTAGCTTGGAGCTAGTGTCAGATGTGCTGAGGCTTGGAGTGGTGTGTTCGGCTGATGTTTGCGTTTGACTGGTTGTCCTGTAGAGGACAGTCTTTTTGTGCAATGTGTGTGATCCTGTACACGTGTGTGTGTGTGTGTGTGTGTGTGTGTGTGTGTGTGTGGGTGCGGGCAAAGGCACGTGCGCGTGCCTTTGCCGCATCAGCCAGTTGGAGCTCGCCAAGCCCATAGTATCGGTGAGAATAAGATGAGGGATTATGGGAAATGGGGGGTGGCTGTGCTAGTTTGGAAGAAGATGAGAAGAGAGAGCTCGTGGGTGGAGGGCCATCGTTGTTTCCTTCCTGCCATTTTGCTTGTCTCCCCCAGGAGGAAATGCATACCACTTGGAATGGGGGAGAGAGTGATGATGGAGATGAAAGAGAGGAGAGGTGGAGGCAGGCAGGAAGGAAGGCAAAGAACTGCAAAGAGCGGGGGGGGGGGGGGGGGGGTTAAAACAAAAGCAAGAGGCAGAGAAAGTAAAAGACAAGCCTCCAGTCTCTCCAGTGCATTAATGCAGTGCCTCCACACACACACACACACACGCACACAGAGCATGTCTAAGATGGTGAGTCACTAGTGAGAGCATTGTGGTATCAATGGAGGAATGATGCCATCCGCAGCTTATACCAGCCTGGCCTAGCACAAACGGGCACTGACTCTCTGAGAGCATACTACATCTGTGTGTGTGTTATGTTCTCTGTGCGTGTGTGTCGTGCAGCATGTGCACGTGTGGATTTAAATGCATTCTAAATAGAAGCGATACAAATGAGTCCATACATCTGTTGGCAGTAGGGGGTGTGTATGGGAGGAGTAACACCTGCTGCTCGGGTTACAAGAAGATACACCAGGGGGAGCAATGGAGCGAGCACGCTCACACACACACACACACACACGCGTGTTCTCTCTGTCTCCAGGCCGTCGGAGCGCTCGGGAGAGGATGTGGACATCATCCTCACCCGGCTGAGAGAGGTCAAGGCCTTCCAAAGGTTTCCACCATCCCTGCTGCTGCAGATATGTGCCTGTGCATTCTACGAGTACCTGGAGAAAGGCATCACGTGTATGTATACCATACAGGGTCACGAAGACGTGTGTCGATCTGTGTGTCTGTATGTGGGGGAAATACAGTGTATACAGCACATACTCTATGGATTGTCCTGGTCTGGAAGTGTTAATAAATGGATATACTTCAGACAGAAAAGCTTTATTCTTGAATAATTTAAAGGAAAGGTGGGAGGACAGTTTTATCATACAGTGATTAATGTATCGTCAAAAATGCAATCCTGCTATAACAGTTCAGTCAGCTGCTATAAAGATGAAACATTTCTAGACCAACGGCCTTATACAGGCTTATACTGTACTTATACTGATGAATATTTCTACAAGTGATTCCAAATGTAATATCTCGAGGGGTGAGAACCAGAGGGGCGCAAGTGACATGTCTCCAACTTTACCGCAGGGCCAAAACTAAATTAAACAATTCATATGCACCTTTCTGGCACCAACGTTTCATATATTTCATCTAAATGCATGAGCCCATCTGATGTCAATATGAACAAAGCATTACATACAGTTTAAAAGAAATAATAATAATATCTATTGTGATAAAAATAAAAATATAACATAAAAAATCTTGTTTCTTCTACCACGTTTACCAAATATACATTTCTCAATGTCAAAGTGCAGTTACGCCCCTTTTGGCACAAACTAACTACTTAGTATGTTCAGTATTTAAGTATTTTGGTTTTAAATAACTCCAAATTGATTAAGAATTCACTTGTGCCCTTTTGGCAGCAGAAATAGCTTTAATTTGATCACCCGAAATGTAACTTACGCCCCTCTGGTTCCCACCCCTCGATATGCTGTATATATGAGGCTTGCTGCTGTGAAAAGTATTTCAAGCCTTTTGTGTGCCTATAGACACACCATTCATATAAAGCCTGAATGAAACACATTTACAGACTAGCTGTGTAGATATCCATCAAAGTAGTGTTCTCTCCTTTATGACAAATACTGTATGTTCGCATGAATTATTTCTACACCACATTCTAACAAAGTGATACTTGTAGAAATAACGTGTATATTGTTATGTGTTTATTACAGTATAGTGATTTATAGTGATCCTCGTGACTGGTGTGATGAATGAATGTGTTGTTATGATGAGTGTCACACCGAAGTGTGAGTCTGTTTTACCCGCTGTGTGCAGTGTTTCGCCAGGGAGACATTGGCACCAGTTGGTACGCTGTTCTATCTGGATCTCTGGATGTCAAGGTGTCAGAAACGGCCAACCATCAGGTACATCACAGAGCCTATGGCTTCTCTGCTCTCACTGTGTTGTTGAGTGATACATCACTGATGGAGGGAAAACCACTCAGTTTATAGATTTGTACGCTATTCATTAACACACGAATGTCTTCAATAACACTACAGTAGGCTCTTAGATATTTGCTCAAATTATAAATCACCGTGTTGGATTTCTGAACACTGCCGTCTGCATTTCTGCACCAGCAACTACACACAGGCCTTTTAGCTGAGTTCAGAATAGCTTTTTTCCAAGGAGCTACCTTTTAGATTTAGATGTTTCCCTTACATGGACCATAACAACGGATTGATCTCGTACAGTACTTTTGTGTACTATATTCTCCATTCATGTTGTTATTTGTCAGTCCTGGTGTTCGCTGTTAAGGGCTTCATTCTGCCTATTGCACTTGACACTGTTCTTCATGTTACTGTGTTGTATACACTGTGGGGCCCAGCACAGCTCTCTTGTTTTGTTACATTAGCTCACGTCTCTGCGTCTCAAACCTGCCTGCCTGCCAGCTTGCCAGGGCTGGATCAAGGCTGTCAATGCTGGAAATAAGAAACAAAACAAAACAAGGCCCACCACTCTGTGTTTAGAGGAAGAGAGAGGGAGAGAGAGCAAGAGAGTGCGAGAGAGAGAGAGAGAGAGATAGAGAGAGAGAGAGAGAGAGAGAGAGAGAGAGAGAGAGGGGGGGGGGGGGGTTACAGGGAGCTTTTAAAAACAACAAAAAAACT
>JAODTR010018224.1:0-25531 GCA_025399935.1 Amblyopsis rosae
ATATATTCAAATTGCCCACCAAGCACTTCCTGGAACTATTTTGCCATAGGTTTTGCCTCTCTGTGAACCATGTGACCATTGACAATTTCGAACTTCCGTTGGCGTAACTGTCGATGGCTCTGGGCAGAATGCGTGGGTGATCAAAACAAGGGAGGTACTCACACCAGGTGCAGGTTAGGCTCTCGACCAACAACAGGCAGGAGTGGGAAAACCGCCACACACAGACACCCTAGCAACCAGCTGACTGAACCCATCTGACACGGGACAGACAATGAGCTTGTTCAATCACAACTGTGTGCATGTACAGTGTATGTTTGCTTTATACAAGTTGAGAGAAAGGTTTCTGGGAAAGGGAAAGTAATCAATAATTCACGTAATGATGGATAATAAAGCTAAAATAATAAGAATAAAAAGGCTTTTTTTTTTTTTACTGTTAAACGGACCTGCTGAGAAACAGTTTAACAGATGTTATTGGGGTGTATTACACATCAAAGAATATTAACTATTAATCATAAAACATTTATTCAGCGTCAATTTAAATAAATGAGTATTCCCAGTGTAGAAAAGCCTTGTCCGGCTAAATATATAATCACTTAAAAGTGATGTTAAATCTTAGGTTCCTTTCTGTGATGGTTACTCACAGGAATCCAGATCAGTGATGGCCTTACCTTGGCCTTCCCATGCAGACCAGACAGTATTGGCCAGAGAGAGAGCACAGCCAAGCCAACAGTCAGCATGGCGCGATAGAAGAAGCTAATCACCTGGGGGTAGCAACGATACACTTAGCTCTGGTAGCAGAGAAGTAAAATCAAAATGACTTTGAAATTTTGCCTATTGAATATAAAAATGACTCATTGAGTCGTTAAAAACATTGGACCATATAAAATGTCAACAAAAAACTAAAGGGGGGAAAATAGCCAATTCTTACCAGTAGCTCAATTCCAAATATAACCAGCACAATATAGACAAAACATTTCCACAGTGGCAGAGAGGGAGCTGAATGAATTAGATCCAACAGGGTCCCAGATCTGAAATGGAGGAATAATGAGGTCATTGTCAGATCATGCATGAATCAAATGACGATGAGCATGCTAAAGAAGTCCTTTCATCACCACTAAAGAGAGGGCACCATTTCAAAGGCTCTCATTTACACCACACAGCTTAATCAAACTGAATGTGTGGTGTAAATGAGATCCTTGGAAACACTAATATCCCCGATGGATGTTGTGCTAAAAGAGACATCTATTGAAGGAGTAGTCTGCAATTTATGGCTGGGGGAGGGCTAAGGGGGTCCCTGAAGGGGTCCCTATACCATTCACATACTTATGGAGTGTGTGCATGTGAGCTTGTATCCAAATACAATGGATGTTTGACCGCCACCAACATTACTAGACCGAGTGACCTGCTACCAGTTTGAATCTAAAAGGTCCCTTTATCATCCAGGACATTCCAGTTGTGTGGTCAGGTGGGTTGTCTAAACAGACCTGAAAGGGTTGGATTAAAGCTATAATCTATTGAATATGTAATGTAGCTGAATTGTCTCTAAAAAAAACTAACTGGCTCATTTAAAAAAGTGAAATGGTCAATTGTCTATGACCTATCCTACCACTTCCAGTCAGATAACCAATCATAGTTATGGGATGTTAAAAACAAATGTGTTTACTGTAGCTGAAAGGGAAAAGTCTGTCAAAATGATGGAATGATAATACAAGGTATTCATATCATTCCAGTTTCTATCAATATTCACTGTCCTCCTTTATGTTTCCTATTCATGTGAAAATAAAATGTACACGTTTGTGTCGTGTGTTACCCACTCCTTGAGGACAGAGTACCATACAGGCGCAGGCAACAGACAGTAGATGTAGTAGGTAACAGGACTCCTTTGGACGAGCAGGAACAATGTGACCACCAGTGCCACAAATGCACACATCCTGGCCACAGTCTTGCCTGCAACCTAGAACACACACACAGCACTGTGAAGCATCCTCTCTTACACACACACACCACACACACACACACACACACACACACACACAGAAGCATCCTCTCTTACACTTATACACACACACACACACCACTATGAAGCATCCTCTCTTACACACACACACACACACTATGAAGCATCCTCTCTCTCTCTCACTCACACACACACACTATTAAGCATCCTCTCTCTCTCTCACACACACACAACACTATGAAGCATCCTCTCTCTCTCTCACTCACACACACAACACTATGAAGCATTCTCTCTCACTCACACTCACACACACACACAGCAGTATGAAGCATCCTCTCTCTCACACACACACAGCAGTATGAAGCATCCTCTCTCTCTCTCACACACACACAGCAGTATGAAGCATCCTCTCTCTCTCACACACACACACAGCAGTATGAATGGTGTTGTTGGGGCCCTATGATTATTGTAGAGGCAAATGAAAAGAAATCTTTTAGCTATTGAAAACGCTTTTTTTTTTTTAAATAACACATTTTTATAATGATTTTGAAGCCTCAAACATGGAAGGGCAACCTACGGTGGGCTTGGTGTCAACAGGCATTTTTACAATAAACAATAAACCAAATAAAAGTTAAAGTTGAAGACTTTTGGAGACTCAGCGGAGGGTTGCCATAACACAGGTGTATTATATGTTCGGGTTAGTCTCTCCCTGTGAAACATGTGCTGGTCCCAACCTGATCCCTGTGACTGGGTGGTCTCCTCAGGCTAGCGTGGGTCTTAAGAATCACCAGGACTACATATGAGGTCCAGCCTACAAATCCCAGCACCACACTGCAACCCAGGAAGAACCTATCATAGGTGTGGTAGTAGACCAGGCCTTCCAAGGCATGGGAAATCATAATCCGGCACAGAGAGATCTGAGGAGACAAGCAGACGAAATATGAAGAACAGAAAGCAGAAAATAAATACAGTGAAAATATAAGCCATATTAGGTAAGAAGTTAGCAAGAGTTACACTGCAGAGCAGAGAAGAGAACCAATACTTACAACATCCTCGTAATGCTCCCGTTGAAACATTATTCTGACCTGGTGGATCAGTTCTGACTGCTTTTCCTCGGTCAGTAAGCTGCCAAAAGTAAAGACAAACATTAAAGGTTACTAACGGTCATTTGAGTAGAAACTTTCCACACGGTCAATATAATATACTTAATATAATTTATTTATACATTAAATTTTATGTATAAATTAATTAATTAATTGCTCACCACATGAATCTGAAAATGCAATCAGCTTCCAACATACTGTAAGGTTAAGTTCCATATTGTGCTACTAATCACAGTTGTGGAGACATAGATACACTTGTCTCCTTATAGCACACTTATGATATTCTGAGAAAACCATGATTGTTATTGCGCTTTGTGCTGTATGTAATGTATGTAATGTATCGTATGTATTTTAATATATAAATTATGTTTTGTCTTTTCTCTGGACCCTGAGTTGGTAATAAAGGTTTGAATTAATGTATTGCATATGTATAGTCTAGAATAACAGTATCACTCCATACACAACTATGTGTATTGATTGGAGGGGTCGTGTAATGTTAAATGGAACGTGAAATATGAATAATCCCAGTTGATTTCATGACCTAGTCAACTATGATATCTAATTCAATGTTTTGAATGCTCTCACAATCTAACGTAATCTTACAAAACTGATACATATTTCCATATAGAAATGCATAAGACATGAAATTTAATTTGCGGAACTATTTGTACTTACTGGAATGGGATGAATAAAAAGGATAAAGTTGTTTCCCTTTTCTGAGCCATTTTCACCTGAAACAAAAAAAGAATCATGAAAAAGATTATTTTCTTGAAAAAAAAAAAAAAAAAAAGATGATGGCGTGCAAGAAAATGCCACATTCAAGCATTCCAACAAATAACAAACCCTAGGAGAGCAGAGAAGCTAAAACAGGCATATCTCCAGCTGTAGCGAATGCCCTCACCCACTCACACACACATGAGGACAGTAACATGGAGGCAGAGGTTTTCAACCCTTTCCTATCATGATATAGTTTTAAAAATGTTGACGTAATGGAATTGAATATTGATAGTTATATTTATATAAAACATAACAAAAATAAAAGCTCTAGCTACCTTTTAATACGGTACCATATTTGACTGTCTTTACCAATATACTGCTATTATACAGTAGTTGTATAGTAATAATTGTACTTTATCAACTGACTTCCGTGGTGTACCTTGAATTGCTCCAGTATCTGAATGGCATTTGTGTACATGCTCTCAGCCTTGAATCTGTCACTGTTGTTAAGGTACAGCAGAGGCAACACACCCTAGAAACACATACACGCATTGTATGTACACAAAAACACTGTATACATTAGTACATACACTAGTAAAGTGTGTTACATTTGTAGTAAAAAGCATTGAATTGAACAGATCAACATGAGTAGGTGTATCACTGCATCCACAGCGAAGCAATACGTTGTTTTTCTCATGACTTACCACAGAGTTGAGAGGAAAAGATACTCCAATTAGAGAAGCCATGAGAGGAGCAATGTCCGCCTGTAGATAATCACAACACATTACTGCTTTTATACAGTGTAAATGTAGTGCTGATGTGTGTTGTCACCTGGTCACAAAGCCGATGGATATACCTGATTGACGTCAACTCTGCGAAGGTGCTCCAATTTCCATTCTTGGAGAAATGGAAGAAATTGCATGAAAGAAATGGCATACTGTATGAAAGTGTATTTCTGTGCATGTGTTTTAACTGCGGTACAACTTTTACAACATGGTGTTTAACACACATTGATTCCACATCTCAGTTACATCAGCGTAGCTTTCTGAGAACTCCACTTGATAGCTAAGTAACTACAAAACTAAGTAACTAAAAAAAAAGTAGCATGTTATGAGCTTGGTACCTTGTAGGTATCCATCATTGTATGGTTGGTAGTCAGTGAGCCTTTGAGGCTTTTGTACCCCAGCTCCCCATACCACTAAAGGAGTGAGGGTCTCAGAGGGTTGCCCTGCACCGTGGGAGCCTGGAAACATGCATATATATGCACATATACAGTATAAACAATTAATAATATAGCCGTAAAGGTTCACACACACACACGGTACACACCACGATCTTACCCCAGTTTGTCATGCCGTGATCAGACGTGAACACATACGCAGTTTTCCCATCATTGTCAAAAAAGTCCTCAATCAAAGACTCCAGCTGTGCTATACCTGCATCTACCAGACCTATATTATCCAGGTACTCCCTGGGCAAATATAAACAAAACAAGAACATATATCAAACCACTAAATAAAAGTGTAAACATTTTCTTAAATTCTAAACTATGAACCAAAAAATAAATAAAAATAAATATGAATTAATAAAAAAAAACACATTTTGAATGGTGAGTCCTACTCACTGTGACATGGGTCTGTGTGCATGCCCATTGGTGTCAATGCCCAGCAGATGAAGGAAGAAGACATTCTTATCCTCTTGCAGCATGGCCTTCAGACTAGAGTTAGACTTGGCTGACTGGAATAATGACTGTTGTAGCAGCACATAGAGGCAAAAACATGACTTTAATCAGAGTAAAACCAGATGGAATTTCCAAATATCTCATTTAAAGAACTGTGGAAAACAAATACTACTAAATCACTGTCAGGAAAACCTAACCGGTGGTTTTCTGAAAGGGTATTTGTTTATAAATGAACATTTAAAACTCTGTCAAATTCACACAACACCACCACACACAAATACAATACAAATCAATGCATGCATTTGTAAATGCTGTTTACAGTTACAGTTTATAGGGCTACAGCATATTTTTAGTATGTTATGATATGCTCCTAAAAATAACAGTTCAGTTGGGGCTGTAAGGTCACAGGGTTTGAGAGCCAACAGGTGTGATCAGATTGACAGAATGGAACTAACATACACTGGCCTGCCTTAACACCCATGTATCCAGTCTGGAGGCGTCAGTGGAGGCAAAGTCTTCCTCTACAGCTGGGTAGGTGTGTGTGTACACATGGTCCCCACTGGCCCCTGGGGGTGAAGACAGAGGGCACATTAGGTTTAACATTTTTTACAGGAGTACTTACCCCTAGCGGTAGTATGGGATATAGAAAACTAAACTGTCGAATTGTATCCAATTGTAAATGGTGTTTTATTCGTGTTTGTGACTGTGATATCTGAAATGTCCTACATGAGAAAGAGACAAAGGCTGGTGTGCGTGTGTGCGTACCTTTGGCGAACATCGGCAGGATATCAGGACTACCCCAGCACCAAGTGTGTCTGCTCTCATTGAACACTGAGTCAAACTCAACAGGGTTCTCTTTCCAACCTAAACACATGCACAGAAAGTACATACACAAAGGCACCGCAAAGTTAATAAGCAGCGTCTAAGAAAATACACACAGAAATATAAAATACATATTCACACATACAGGACTAAGAAGAGACATAGCTGCACACGGCGTGCACACACACACACACACACACACACACACACACACACACACACACACACACACGCGCACACACACACCACATTCCAACAGAACTCTCCTTGAATCCAGTATATATTCTTGATCACATGTCACCTTGTGTTTATGTGTGCAGAATATAGGCTACAGATGAAACAAGAGTCACACAAGCGTCACACAATTTGTACACAGGGCCTGTGTGTTAAAAATGTATGCGCTAGACATCTGGACAACACATATTGTATGTATTCTTAGCTAATAGACACACATACTGTATTCTTAGCTAGAAAACACATACTCTATTCTTAGCTAGTTGACAAACATTGTATGGATTCTTAGCTAGTAGACACACACACTGTATTCTTAGCTAGACACACATACTGTATTCTTAGCTAGACAGCACATACTGTATTCTTAGCTAGTAGACATGTGTGTTTTCTTAGCTAGACAACACATATTAGCTACTTGTACCTTTAGCCACAGCACTCACGTCCTCGTAGAAGCCAGCTATAAGTGCAACGTGGCCAGGCCGAGACTCTGTGGGCACATGGGTGTGTGACACCCCCCATGTCCCCTTCTGCTCCATCACACGCCTGATGTAATGACAAACAAAATATAACTTTAATGTAGTATTATTATTATTATTATTATTATTAGTATTATTAAATGTGACAAATGCATGAGACTGAAGCAATCCGCGGTTGCAGAACCGAAGCACCAAACAAAAAAGCAACATACATACAGTGAACAGTGACTGAGAGCAAAAGACAGACACAAATACAGATCCACAATGCATTCAGCATCCTCCCTCCTGACCTCAGGAAAGGTGCCCTGGATGATCCGTTGGCATGGAGGGTGTAGAGGCTGTCTGCCCTGAGGCCATCCGCCACCAGTAGCACCAGTCTGGAGGCCGGGGGTGGCAGTGCCACAGCATGGGGTGTCATACCGTGGACCAGAGGGGAGGTGAAGTAAATGTCAAAGATGGACAGGAAGAAGACAACATGGACCGCCAGTCCAACCAGGAAGAAGGTGAGCATCCTCATTGTAATACAAATAGTGCTTAGTCTAAAGAAACAGAGGGAAGGTGGAGCAAAATTACGTTAAGGGTGGATTTATCAAGGCAAGAAAAAATCTCCGCATTGTCATGTGGCCTGCTAGGGGCGCAAGAGAGCTATGAAGAGCAGATATAATCCTTCTGGAGAGTAACTTCAGTAACTACCTACAGTAGAAATATATAAAGAACGAATACATTTGGCCTATTAAAAACATAAAGCTTTATATTATCGATATATTTGAAAATGCAAGAAAACGTACCGTTGTCCACACCGCCTTAAAATCTAACCTTAACAGGTGTTATAATGTAATCTGGAATGAATGGACGAACATCATTTATTCAACACTAATAATTAACAAAAACATATCTCATTAAGTAAAGAATACCCTACAACTATTTTAAAGGTTTGTCTATTCACTAATTATATAACAAGCAGGCTGCTCTTTAAGTCTGCTTTTACAAAACGTCTGTTCTAAGATTTTAGTATGAGGATTCACTTCCTTGTTTTTAGTTTGACGTCGGAGCAGTGCTGCCCTGTTGGGATTATGGGTATTGTAGTTCAGATATAGATTTTGCAGTCTGACGTACGGTACTGAATTTGACCATTTAAAAATTATATTCAAACAACAGTAGCGTGTAACAGTAAATTTAAGCATTATGTCATGTCAATCGATTTTCTCGGCAGATTCGCGAAGACGGTGAAAGAATCTCTGCTTTGCCCAGTTTTCTTTATTTTTCATAGGGACCCTGTCATATTCTGGTTAGGGGGCGGGCTGTTGCAATGACAAGCGTCCGAAACGACTAATCACTGAGCGCACTCTTTCCTTGTCAAAGCAAGCTACCAACCAGGCTAGGCAAGTAGCCATTCCATCCAGGAAGAAGGGCGTCTAATTATTTGCTTAGCCTTGGTTGCTAAATATCTTGATAGTGCAAAAATGGCGGCGGGTAATGTCAATCCGTTTAATCTCAGTGATTCCGAAGAAGAAGCTGAACGGCGAACAAATGAAACTGAGAGAAGCCCGAGCGGGGGCGCGCCAGGGCGCCGACCAGGCAATCCTTTTTCCCCACCTGCAGACGCCGAGCCTCCAACCCTCCTGCTGTCTAGCAACCGAACAAGCCCCAGCGGTGAAGGCATATCAGTGTCGGCCGCGGCCACAGCCGCTATGGCAGGCAACGCAGAAACACGGTTATCAGTTGATTTAATCGCTGCACAGCTATTGCGGGATCAATACATTCTCACGGCCCTTGAGTTCCATACTGAACTGCTGGAAACGGGGCGAGAGCTTCCCAGGCTAAGGGATTATTTTTCCAACCCTGGCAACTTCGAGCGACAGAGTGGTACTCCACCCGCTTCCAAAGACCAGGTACTGGGACCCGGTGGACCACTAAGTAAGTATCATGGTGCATGACAGCTATCTCCATCAGTACAAACAGTAAGCTGTGCTATTGCATTCGTCTAGTAACATTTTTACATTGCTATTTAGCATTCAGGAGAGGGTGGCCCGCATCACAATCAGCAAATTGTGTGTGGGTCAGTGCATTGACAGCATTAGGAAATGCAACTAGCCTGAAGCATAGGCCTGAAGAGTATTGCTTATTCGTTTGACTGATGGTGAGTCTCACTGTGTGACCTAGCTAGGCTATTAACTTGTTGCTCACGTTACATTCTTGCCCAACGAAAACACACCTTGGTGTGCGTTAAGATGTGTGAGGGGCGTGTGTTTATGCAACCAATGTCTAAAGTAACATATTCTGACTCTTACCACATTCACCCTGGCCTTTTAAAAGTACATTTAGTTCACATGTATAATTGCATAGCAGCTTTCCCTAAGCATCAACCCAACATTTGCATGCTGAATTGAGAGCATGACACAATATTTTAAGATACTGTAATGTGTTTTTGATTGAGAATATTTAGGATAACAAGGTTGTCAAATGATAAAGCCTCCTATTAGCACATATGGCTATTATGTGTCTATACTGTCTATTGTTATGTAATAATGAGCAAATGACAAAATACTGGTGGTTTCCTTGAGGATGACTTTTGTTGAATTTCTTGGAGGTTTAATGTACTTCATACGGTGGGATTTGGCAAATAATCCCTAGCAATAGTACTAGCCTAGATAGCAGATTCCAGATCAACCACCAATCATCTTTTGTGGGTCAGTGTTAAACTCCTTTTCTGCTAAGTTAGGATATTACTCACTAACGCCCTGATACTCTGTATCAAAGATTACACCAGGTGATTACACAAACAAGGCCTAACTAAACTAAGAAATTAGTGTTTGGTAGAATATTTCTTTGTTATAACAATGCTTCTTGGCAAAACATTTCCCTTTACCAGTGCTACATTTGTAAGGAACATGCATTTGAGTATGTGGTTTACTTCTCTGACAGCTTTTCTTTGCTGTTTACTTGTTTGGTGGATTTGATGATAATTGAAGTCTAAACAAACAAGACATATTGGCAAGTTAGTAATTTATTAATTTAGCAGACGGGAGCGTCAGTAGTGTGTGGAAGAACCATACACAGCCACAACAGTCTGGCACCTCCTCCTCCTCCTCATGCTGGTCACCAGCCCAGTGTTGCCAACACTTTCCAATAAAAGTAGCTAGCATTGTCTCCAAAAGTTGACATTTCCGCACTCTGCAGCCCTGCGTGTGTGTCTCCTCCTCACTGTGTAATTGTGCATGTAATGAGCTGTGTTTCATTTAAATTGATAATAAATTATGACCATGCTAGCCTCCCACTGAGCTAACGGCCATTAGAAAGACCTGTTTAGCTTTAGCCTGACAGGAGTGCATAACGACTGTGTAGTTTTGCCAGTAGCCTACCTACTGTATTGCCAGAAAGTATAAACGATAACCAGCAAAGTAACTGAATATCATATACATTTCTGTTATTCACACACAACCAGTGTAATAGCCACTAATATAAATAATAATAAAAAAAATATCTATTGTTATTATTGTTTTGCGTTTAATTTTAATTAATTCAGGTAAAATAGCTTTAACTTCTGTCAGAACCCTCAAATTAGGATGCACAATCTTTTAATTTTTATTTCCGACACACAGACAGTGTGGCAGAGTGTGTTCAGTTCTTGAATAGGCAATTAATATTGTGGGAACACTGGCTTGACTCCATTTGGTCCTGGCTCGTGTAGCTCCTGTTGGCTGCCTGCTCATCCCTCTCTGCCCTTCAGAAGTTCTGTGTGGATGTTGTATGTGACAGGCATATATATGTGTATAGAGACCTGCAAGCCAGACACTCTGATGTTGTTAAAGTAAGCTTGAGTCCATAATCTTGCATGTTCACTAGTCAAACAACATGTTAAAGCATGACACTGGGGGAAACAACACAACCGAAGGGAAAGATGGAATGACGTTGCAAGAAGAAGAACCTGAAAAAGCACCTGTGAACCATTATTAACTAGCTGTTTGTGGCTTCACAGACGATAGTGTGGTGGGAATAGGAGACACTGCTGATCAATTGTTGGAATGTGGAATTGTTGAAATGTTAAGCATGCCCTCTCTTGGACCTATGTAATCAAGGAACTTAATAGGTATATTATTTGACAGGTGACTGGTAAATGTAATGAGGAAAAAAACAAAAAACAATTTAAATTTGTTTTTAATGTTGCATCCCAATGCACTTTCCAAAGCATGCAGAATCATTTAAGCACCCATCCAACAATACCTTGTTTTCGACCTGCCTCCTGGTGAGCAAGACTGTTGTGTGTTGACCACTGGACAAGTCTACTATTAGACACTACTATTTTAATCCACTGGTTGCATCATGAACTTGTCTCTTCAGTGTTTGTGCTTGTTTTCCCCTCCTCTCACCCATGTCATTTTCTCTCGCCTCTTTCCTACTCTTTCTGTACATTTCTATCCCTCTCTTTCAGCTCAGTGCAATCCCTGCATCACCACAGCCCTCTAGCCATGCCTTCACCTCATTTACTTTTGACACACTCTCTTTACTCGGTCTCCTCCTCGGCCTGCGATGTCATTCATTGATTTTTCTTCTTCTTTTCTGCTCTTGCATCGCAAACAAGAGTGAATGTGTGTGTGTGTGTGTGTGTGTGTGTGTGTGTGTGTGTGTGTGTGTGTCTGTGTTATGCCCCAGCATGAATGCAGGAAAGAAATGAAATGTCAGACCTGTCTGATTGTGGACAATGGTAGCCAGGGGCAGAAAATGTATAGGTCAACTAGGAAGAGACAGTTTTGGCTTTGTTGTAGAAAGCCGAGCACGCACGTGTGCGCACACACACACGCACACACACACACTTTTAACACGTATGCCTTATGTACAAATTGTGCGACGCTTGTTTCATACTGTAGCCTATATTCTGCGCGCACGAACACACACACACACACACAGTGACGTGATCAAGAATTACTTGTTTCTGAGAGAAGGAATGTGGCCTATACTTAGTTGGATGGGATGGGAGTGGTGACACCCACACAACAAACACATACCCTCAGGAAAAGTGATCAGATGACTGCTTCAGTCATTTCTACATGATTCTTGGTGTACAGAAACCATACTTGCAACAAAGTGCTTCACATTATAAGCCACATATTAAGCCACAGCTAACCACCATAGCTACATTTTGTGTCTACCTTGATCATTCTGCCATATCTTTACCTGGCCAAACAGGCCTATCTCCCTATTGTTTTTTCAGGGAGCGCAGTGTAGGAAAGCTAACACCACCGGCTTAGCAATCCATGGTAGCCTTGCTCAGGGTAATCGGAGCAGGAGCTTGCTATTGTATCAGCTGTATGCGGCTGCCATATACATAAATGTGGCCTTATTCAGAAATAAGTATAAGAAAGACATTTGTGTATGTAGGTGCATGTTTTTCTACATGATGTCAAAGCAAGCACAGAACAAGCTCATATATACCAATACGAAACTCTCGTATCATTTATTTATATATATATATATTATATATAGCCTGTATTTGTTTTAATCTATTATTATGGCTTACAGCTCATGAAACCACAAATTCAGTGTCTTAGAGTATTGTGAAATTGTGCAATATTGTAGACTCAAGGTGTCAGCCAAGCTCAGTAGGCTTGGGAAAGACCGCTGACCTGACTGCTGACCTGACTGCTGACAGCCTCTGCAAGGAGGGAAAGCCTCAAAAGACCACTGCTAAAGAAGCTGGCTGTTCAGAGTGCTATATCCAAGCATATTCATAGTGTGGTAGGAAAAGGTGCACAAGCAATAAGGATAACCAGAGCCTAGAGGCGATTGTCAAGCGAAGGCCAATACGGTAAAACATTTGCACAGACGTATCAAGGAAATGGGCTATAACTGTCGCATTCCTCGTGTCAAGCCACTCCTGCCACTCAAGCCACGTCTGTCGCTCAGTGGTCCAAAATCCACTTTTCAGATGAAAGTAAATTTTGCATTTTATTTTGCAATCAAGGTCCCAGAGTCTGGAGGAAGAGTGGAGAGGCACATAATCCAAGTTGCTTGAAGTCCACTGTGAAGTTTCCACAGTCGGTGGTGATTTGGGGAGCCATGTCATCTTTTGGTGTTGGTCCACTGTGTTTCATCCAAGTCCAATAGTTAAATCAGCCATCTACCAGGACATGTATGAGCACCTCATGCTTCCTTCTGCTGATAAGCTTTATGGAGATACTGATTTAATTTTCCAGCAGGATTTGGCACCTGCCCACACTGCTAATGGTTCCAATACCTGGTTCAACTACCATGGGTTTACTGTGCTTTATTGCCCAGCAAACTGGCCTGACCTGACTTAACCCCATAGAAAATATATGGGGTATTGTCAAGAGGAAGATGAGAGACTCAACAATGCAGACGTGTTGAAGGCTGTTATCGAAGCAACCTGGGCTTCCATAACACCTCATTAGTGCCACAGGCTGATCAACTCCATGCCAAGCCGCATAGATGCAGTTATTCATCCAAAATGAGCCCCAACCAAGTACTGATGGACATATTTTTCAGAAGGCTGACATGTCTATATTAAAAATTCCTTTGTTTACTGGTCTTACATCATTATAATTTTCAGAGATACGGAATTTGGGGTTTTCCTGAGCTGTAAGCCGTAATCATCAATATTAAAACAAATGCATAACGTTAACATTTTAATTTGATGATTTATTGGGGTACGAAGTGTTCTTCTGAAAAACAGCTAGGTCCTGGGGTGATTTTTAACGGATATGACGTGTAGTTCTGTTTTCACCCATAAAATGCAGATTTTTATAAAAACTGGAATTTTGTCAATATTAACACCAGCATTGATGTGTCTCAGCACAGATAAATCATATTACTTTGTTTACAGCTAAAAAAAAAACATATTTTAGGGTGCAGTTACACTTTAATGGTTATCAATGACTAATTGTGCCAGTGATTCTTTTGATTTCACTCGTGGCAACTGGAAATGCATAATAAGTTAACATATATTCATCTGCCAAAAGAAGATGATAAATATTTGTGATACATATATCGTCTGATAATATCAGCCATTTGATAATATTGTTTGTGCTCTAGTTTCATGTAAATGAGTTGAGGTTTTTCATATAAATACTTAATGCAAATACCTAGCGTCTATTGAGGTCTTAATCGTTTCTTATATGCATTTGATGCTATCTGCCGTCTGTGTGTGTGTTCCAGATCGCGCCAGTAGCATCAGCACCCTG
Organism: Amblyopsis rosae; assembly: GCA_025399935.1. NCBI lineage: Eukaryota > Metazoa > Chordata > Actinopteri > Percopsiformes > Amblyopsidae > Amblyopsis > Amblyopsis rosae. The sequence goes on from JAODTR010018224.1 coordinate 14,190, forward strand.
GACTCTCTGGACTTTGCCCGTTACTCTGACGACGGCAACCGGGAGTCAGATGAGCGGGTGGCAGGTAAGGACGAACTCACTTGTCATGGAGAGAGCAGACAGGAAGTGAAGGACCTGTCTCCATGGCCACTCCACAGTATTTCACACTTAGCTACTGTGTGGATTTGTCGTGGCACACCACAGGCTAATGTTAGCCTAGCACGTTCAGCACAGGAGAGATTACACAGAGAGCTGTGTGGCGCTGACGGTGCCTGATGCTGTGTGATCGCGTATTTTTGATTTGGTTTGGTTTGGTTTTGTTTTAAGCAAATGGAAAAAAAGAAAAAAAAAGTGTTACAAGGTAATGAAGGTCAATGTAACTTGAGGTGTTTGTAAAACAGGGAGGGAACCATTTGTCTTCTGTGATATAATCGACCTCCTGTTTTCATGTTTCTATTTTTCATAAATGCCATTAGCTTCTGGTCCTGCATAACTACTCTATATTGATATCACAATGGCCGTTATTGGCTTAATATACCTTTTCTAGGTAAGTCACTCAGACCTTGAGGCTCCGTCTGTTGAGAAATCTCCCTACTGCAGCTTACGGAGTTAGTTAGGAGAACTGTAATATGTTTATTTTTTTTATATATGTATTTGTACAGTACATTTTTGATCATTCAACCTGCATGAAAGACGAATACGTAGAAATTATCCAGGCCTGCAGATTGGGTCTTAATTTATATCACACACAAAAAAAAACTGCACATTTGTGTTTGATGTCATGCAGCAGAGAGATGGTTCATCCCATAGAAAAACGTTAGCATAATTATAGCCCACATTTAAACACTGCACCTGCCCCCCAACCCAAACTTGACTTGGCACCTCCTCTGCCCCTTCCACCCCCCAGCTGTCTGACTCAGGGTTTACTGGCTTTCTTCTGACGTTGATCAAACCCCAGTGACAATTTCTGGACAAGTCACTTCATCAAGACTAGCTTTTTAAAAAAAATTGTGTGTGTGTTTTTTTCACACACACACACATTTTCTTTTGTTACCCCTTATTGTTTTTCACATGGTTTTCAATTTTGTTACGATTGCATCTTGTGCACTCTTGATCTGATATGGTTACGTACGTTTATCTTTTTCTAATGTTTAGTTTGTATTTAAAGACATTTTAGAGATGTATTTATAACACAATATGCTGTGAGCATTTTCGTGATCCTTGTGCTCGACTATTATTTCCCTATCGTAAAACACAAAATGCATGTTTAAAGGGCAGATTTTCAGTGCACAATTATGCAACAATGTTTTTCTGCTCCATTGCTTCTTACATTTTTTTTAAAGATAATCTTGTGTTTCCCACCACTTAGTTCTACATTATGTATACCCTAAAAACATGTTTTAATCAATTTAGCTGTGATTACTCACAATTGTATACAATAACACATTTTTTTGTTCATGAACATTTCTTCTGACTGTAAAAGTCTTGAGATATATTCATTACTTAAATGTGTTAAGTCTATATGGCTTTATGAATTAACCATTTTTTCTCTCAGTATCCTACGCCTGAAATATTTCTTCTTTTGTCAGTTTGGTTTCCAAACTTGTGGTTTATTGGTTTAAACGGTAGAACCCAGCGTTTCACTTAATGAGACGTTTGAGTGTCTTGAATCCAAATAATACTATTTGTAAAACAAGCACTTGACTTGAAATAATCCTTTGTCAGACAGCTCATATATAGTACAAAGGCTTAATGTCAATACAGTAGTATAAAATTGTTTGCTCTCCTCAGCTCCCCTTTTAGGTGTGTATTCTGTTTAAAAAGGTCTTTGGTATTTTTACCACATTTCTGCTTATCAGTTGGAAGAGAGCTTTTGATGAGAGCAAATAGAGGGCAGCATATTGTCTTAATAACATAAACCCAACCTATTAGGCCTGTCATCCAGCTGCCTATGCCATGTTCTCTGCTGCATGCTTTCCTTACAGCCATGGTTTGCATGCCTCCTTCATTTTCATGTTGCCATTTTGTTTTTTGACTCTTTTGTGTGGTTATTTGTTTGATTCTCACGGCAATTTTTGTTTGTCCTGGTTCCCTGCCTTTGGTTGGATGCACTTCCTGTGTGTGTGTGTGTGTGTGTTGTTACTTCCTGTCCAGTGCTGGAGTTTGAACTACGGAAAGCCAAGGATACCATTCAGGCACTGCGCGCCAACTTGACTCAGGCAGCAGGTGTGGCCTACTTAAAACATCTGAACTAGAGCTGGGAAACTCACAGGGAGTAGTACAGTATATTAAATATGTACTGTATTTCTCCCAACAAAACACCAAATTAGCCTTTCTCCTTTTGACTCATGATCCCAATACGTGTCTCATTATCTCCTTTACTATATAGCATATAATACAATATGGCAAACAACTGTTTATTCCCCTGATATGATCATGTAATATAAACATTATTCAAAAGCATTTCACTTTGGAGAATTCCTGCTCTAAACCAGCTGTACCATATTGGTGGAGTATCAGCTTGCAACAGAGTATATACATTGTACTACTACTTTCTGAACATGTTTTCTTCTACCTCTAACCTAGATGCAAATTGTCCGCAGTATCATTTCCCTTTCGTGTTTCATGAAACGTCTTCGCTTAAGAAAGATTGTGTAAATTATATCGAATTTTCCACGTTTTAGAAAGCGATGTTCCCTCACAAGAACGAAAAAACTTTAAGACAAGTCCCGAGATACAGGTGGGGTCTTCGCAAGTATTGAAATACAAACATTTTAATTTATCAGTTTGAACGACGTGACATTCTCCCCTCTACCTCAGGAGCCTATTCGCCCACTGGAGAAAAGAGCCTTAAACTTCCTTGTGAATGAATTTTTATTAAAGTATGAATACAAACTCTCCTCTATCACCTTCTCTGATGAAAACGATGACCAGGTAATCCTTTTCAATGCATGTTATTTTCTATATTACTGTTTGCTGTAGAAAATACAGAACGTTATCATGCTGTTCCCCCCCCCCCCCCACACTTTGATACTGCTACCTATGACTATAATAGATACTAACTTCAAGGAATTTATATTGGCTGCCAGGACTTTGAGTTGTGGGATGATGTGGGCCTCAACATCCCCAAGCCGCCCGACCTGTTGCACCTGTACAGGAACTGTGGCAGCCCCCTGGTGTCGCCACGCGATACTGTGGACGTGGCTGTAGGGGCGGAGTTGGGCGAGCTGCCGGGGAACTGCATCATCCAAGATACACCAAAGAAGCCTGACCTCTCACAGCAGGTGTGTGTGTGTGTGTGCGCGCGGGTCCAAATACACATTGTGTTCTTAATTTGTCAACTACCAGTATTTAAATTCTATTAAGGTTGCATCATGCAATCTAATCTGTTTTCAATTAAATTAACACAATTGACCAGTTACGTGGAAATTATAAAGCACGTTTGAATTAGAAGCAAGTACCCCTACTTGCAGAAATCACAAATGAAAGAAACTCAAAAGCACAAAAAACTAAATGTGTGTGGCTGTTGCACTTTAATAGTAGCCTTTGTGAATTCATGTTTTGCCCTGTGTGTGCACGTGCTGGGCTGCAGCAGCAAGCGGAGGTAGTTCAGGAGCTCGAGTACCAGATAAGCCTCCTCAACAGCGAGAAGCAGAGCCTGGCAGAGCAGATCAGGAAACTGCAGAGGTGTGTATGTGCCTGTGTGTGTGGGCAGTATGTACGCGTACGCATATGCAAGTGTAATATACATACATACATACATACAGCCTTGTGAATGGCCTGTGTGGCTGCAGTCTACAGCCAGGACTTGTTATAAACTATGCAGGCCAACATTGTGTCCTATAGTCCCACCACTGGCTGCGACAACCCACACAAACTTGTGAAACACGGGGGGTCCTAAACAGATGGGCATCCAGGGCCAGAGGCATAGCCAATATTACATTACCAGCGAGCACCGCTGTCGCGTTCAAATTAATATATCGCCGCAGCACAAGGACTGATGTTGAAGATGCAAAGAAAGAGCCTAAAGGGGATATTTTCCTCACTACTGCCTCCATCTGCCAAGGCGAGCGAGTGCACATTTGGGAGCGGTACCTTTGGCCTGTGTCGTTACCGTCTCGATGTACTTTATCTTGGCATCGTGAGGCATTTTAAAAACCTCTACCATCCACGCGTGACTAACCTCTGTCTGCACGCAGGCGTATATTATTTACTTGCGTATTAAGTTATGATGATTGTTCCCTGTAAATAAATGTATTGACGTGCGTCTCACTGATCAGGGCAATCAAGTTGTTAATAAACCTTGTGACGTCCTGGTTTCACAGTGAGATTCAGATCCTGAGGCGGAGCGTGTCCTCGCCTGCTCCTCCTAGCTTGGACCTCTGCTGTCAGGCGACGTCGAACCCCTCCGCCCAACCTCTCTGCGCCCAACCTCTCTCCGTGGTATGGAAAATATTCTAATTATCCTTCATGATATTACCTACACACTTTACTGTGATGCGGAAGTATTTACCCAAGTCTTGATGCTTTATCGCTAGTCATTTGGTATTCATGTATTTTCAGTAGCAAAGTGAAGCACTTTGTCTCACTAAGTTACATTTAACCATGTACCACCCTCAGCCCCCTACAGATAATGGCCAGTACCTGGATATTCGGGGGGGTTCGGAGCCTGAGGACCACCCAGAATTCCTCGCCACTCAGAATACGACCCACACCTTCCCCCAGCCACAGTCCCATGGCAAGCTAAAGAGCAGGCCTCCGGTCCAGTTTGACCAGCCCAATAGGCAAGTTCAGGCAAACAGCAGGCGACTGTGTTGTTAACTGATGACGCGCTTATCTTGAGTCAATTACGTTTAAAAGTAGTGCCCTCTATAACCCACTTTAGGTTCCTTTATCATTGCACTGTCCAACAGTGGCAGCATTTTGCCTACATTGATTTTCATGCTACTATAGTAAATATTTTACTTGCCATTGTAACAACATCCGCGTCAACATGCCTGACTACACATTAGGCTATTGTCTTAATCGGCGAAAACGCAATGCCTATTTAATTAGACATGGATTATTTCATTTGTCTGGGGAATGTTCATACACGTCGCATTGAGCTGGCAGCATGTGAGCATCTCGGAAATTCCTACAGCAAATGCAAAAGATACGAGAGTGCTGAAAATGGCAATCATTACAGGTATATAACAATAACAAAAAAACAAACAGGTTCATAAGCATAATGTTGTGTAATAAATTGATTTGCTTAAAATAAATGGCGCGGTTAAACAAGTAATGGAAACGCAAATCAGCCCGTCATTAGCTCGACTCGGCCAAATGTGCCAGTGGAAAATCCCCAATAGTCTGACAGTAAAAGTACACCACACGGATGACACTGATATGCCCATAGATTAAACCCCATAGCCAGTGACAAACTGAATTATTCACTGAATTATGTACGTCTGCTTGATTTGATTTGATTATGTAGGAAATATGCTATATTTTGCCACAAGATGGTGCCAGTATCCTTTTTTTTTTGTAGCCACAAACTTTGGAAGAAGTACTTGCTGTGAACTTGCTGTATTGCTGTTGTAGTGCTACCATGGACTACAATGTATTGTTCAGTCAAGTTTTACTCTCCATAGAAATGAAAATGTATGACATATATATTTAACATTTGAAAGGGCAAAATTGTCTTAAACATTTAAAATGTATTTTTTTTTTTTTATATTCAAATTTATTTTAAGGCAAATTCTTCTTCTGCACGGTAAACAAACATGCTGAGTTTGGAATGGTCTCACCTGCATCTCTATAATATCGTTATTTTTACGATGGTTAAACTCCTCCTGTCAAGTCGTGTTTTCATGCCAAGCTTGGGTGGAAAATGTGAGTAGCGGCGTTTTATCACGCGATGCTGAGAAGCCCCACACAAGTCAACCCGCCCACCCACGGCAGGGTGTGCCCAGCCCTGTCATTATGCGGTGGATGCAATCAACAGGCATGCGTTGTAGTGGTGTGGCGGCGGCATGACGCTGTAGTGACTTGTGTCTGTCCCCGCAGGAAGCTGTCCCCCGCCTTCCACCAGGCCCTGCTGTCCTTCTGCGGGACGTCCTCCGACAGCCGCCTCGGCGCCGAGGTCTGTGCCGTGAAGCGCACGTGCTCTCGCACGCTTTTACATAACGTTCTGCTTTTACGGCGAATAACTGTCATGTGTTTGTTCTGTCTGTCTGTCTGTGTCTCTCTCTCCCCCGCCCGCCCTACAACCAGGTGTCTCGCATAGCGGACAGCGAGGAGAGCGTGATGCTAATGCTCGGCCGCTGTCTCCCACACATCGTGCCCAACGTCCTGCTAGCTAAACGCGAGGTACGCCTCGTTCCTTTGGCTCTCCCAACATCCATCTGCCGTCATCGCATGCTTTGCCTCATCCTGTCATGTAGATACACATGGAACAGCGATGCCCGAGCAGAGAGAAAACCGATGGGTCTGCGCGTGCGTTCCTAGCCATCTCATTGCTCTAACCATGCTAATACTGTCTAGGCAGCTATGGTGTGGTTAGGAGCCCAGCATGTTCCAATGGTTAACAACAAATAGATGTTTCTGTGTTGGATAATGCTGCTAACATGTTGTTAGCATGGTGGAAGTGTTCTTGATGCCTAACCCCTACCTGTTTCAAACTATCTGTACTTGTTCTTGTTGTACTGTAGGTTGACTTTGGGTAAAAAAGCTGTTGCTAAATTCCTCATTGTTGTACAATTAATCCTAATTTCTGCTGTAAATAATGATGTAGCCAATCTGATTAACGGTGTTTGCCCACTCACCTGGGAAACGTTTCCATCCAGAAGACACATGTGTATCTATAGCTTTGGAATTTCACATGCTGTTCATTTTCATTTTTCAACACCAGTCTCATCTCTCCTCCTCCTCCTCCCCTGTTTTTCCCTCCACTCCACTTTGTTTCTGTCTCTTTGGTTCTCACTTGTTTTCTTTCTTTTCTTTTTGTTTTTCTTCTCACTCATTCTCTCGCTCTTGTGCATGCCTCTCTGCTCCTAGAGAATGGTCGCACACCTCTGCCAGGTGAGTGTCACGCTCCGCATGGTTGTCTCATCGGACTCCATTACCCAACATGCAACACTAGCCCCACTCTTATTGGCTACAACTGCTCCCCTTAGGCTTTTGCTAGCCAGGCATTGTTTTTGTAAAGACTTTTTGCCATTTCATAAATTTTTGACTTTTGTTTGCATATAATTAAATGTGGCGTATAATAATAGTTCAAGGCCCAGGGTTTGTGGTTTTAGCCTGTATGGTGGGTTTATTTATATATATTTAAATATATTTCTCTACATTCATATTTGATTGTTTTCTATGATAATAGCCTGCTCTCATTGGCTTCTTTCACACTACCATTCAGTGCATGTTAAAATGGTATACTGTACATGTTATTTACCCGCTACTTCTGTTGCATCCTGTAACGCGGGTTTTCAAATCCTTTATAGTGTGTGTGTAGCGGCTTCCCTGTAACCCTGCTAATTGTAAACCTGGTTTGTTTATCTGAGGGCTTGTCTGTACAACACTGACGGTTACCCACATATTTTCTGGGAAGAAGAGGGCATAGTTATGAAAAGGGATGAATGCAGGAACATGTGCACAGGTGTCCTGTGTTTTCATAAGTGTGTTCATGCAACCAATGGAGAGGGGGATGTTTGTTCCCAGGAAGAAGCAAAATATAAGTATTTCCAGGGAAGATCGTGCGTGCGCGCATAAATGAAACGAGTATGTCGGGTTACATTTGGCAACAGCCTGGCTACTTTGCATATTGCCATGGTTACGTTCGTTTGATCAACGATTGACAGTTATAGAGTACCTGGTCACCTGCCAAAATCAAGGAAAAACAAACCGATGGAAAGGGGGGAGAAAATTTTTTTTTACGTTTGGATGACAACGTTCAGCTTCAGTGGTGTGGACTTTGTACTACGTCCGTTAGAGTCATTACCCTGCATCTAACTCACAAACATTGACGTGCACTTGTATACACACTCATATCTTGTAACTGGCCACCATAACCAAGCATTGAGACACACCTTGTTGAAGTGCAACACAAAACAAATGAAAAGACACCCGAGCAAATGCTTTACAATGCAGAGAATAATCTTGCCACCTGGCCAATTTAGCAGTAATCATAAACCAGTGTCCATGCACACATACCCTAATCTACAGTGCATTGAGTGAGTAAGGTGTATTTACTGTAGGTTAAAACAAGTCTATACATTGTGCACATTTTACTGTGATTTAAAGGCAGTCGAATATCATAATATATAATTTGTTTGCCTTTTTAATTTTATGAATTTATAATTAATGCTGTTTAGCAGCCTTATATTTAATTCCTTGTTTACAATTGTAAAAAACAAGATCTGATACAGTAAAATAATGCAGTAGCTAGTCATTTGGATATTCACTGAAATTCTGGCAGTTCATTATGGCCTGGTGTCTCCGTGTCCAGTTTACCTGGCCACAGTGTTTACCACAGAGGAATTCACACAGAAATAGAACTGTGGCTTCTAATGACAGATGTGGGCTCTGTCATTGATGTGTTTATTTATTTTATCAGATTGGTAGTGCTGATTATCCAGTTTCTTCTTCTGTGGTAGCTGCTTATCCCAGACAGGATAATATTACATGTTAATTATAGAACTCGGCCAAATCATGTAAGGGTTCCTTTGAACCATTGGAGATCGGTGTATTTTCAAACCTGCTATTTGAGCAGAGTGATTCTGGGAGAAATTAGTATTTATAGTTTTTCTGTCATGGCTGTTAATATGAACTACCTTTAACAAAGGCCAGTGTTTGATTGCTAAGACAGGCCACATGCCCGTGGCGTGCACTAGTAAGTTAGGTTCTGCTAACAGGGTTTCATCATATAATATGTTAGATTATTGTTGCATATGATCCTATACTACCATATATTCTATATACTGTACCAATACTTCTGTACTGTTGTAATACTCCTAATCCTACATTATTAATAATACTGATATACCTAGTGTATACATTTCAAGTTATATTGTACTATACAAATCAAATGTAACCTTTTTAACATGAATTTTTATATTGGTTTGTAACGGCCATCAGTGTAGATTGTACATTGCTTATTGTATTAAGCAACGTGGGACTGCCCTCTATTCATTTATGCATAGAGATGAATAGTATTTATAATTGTCTTGTACCTTTCTTGAACTAACAAATCCTGATTGTTATCTCACCATGTGTTTATGGGAACTGTTTTCTCTCAGAAATTCCGCTTGTGGTTTAAAGGATACTACTGCCTTTATGGGTTTAAAATAACCAAAAGGCCCAAAACATATAGTTTTTTTGTAAACTGATGGCCAACGTGGCATTACGCTCTGAGAGAGGGTTGAGCCAGCATTTAGCGGTTGACTCATCACTGCTATCTTTATCCAAGTCTGCTTATCTGTATCTTAAATCTGCTAATCTCTGTCATCCCCAAATTAGGGGTTTGCCGACACTGCCAACACACAAAATAAGAACGGTTTGAGAGGGCTAGAAAGAAAAAAAAAATTTAACTGAGCTCTCTAATTTGGGTGTGTAAGAGGGAAATGTGGAGGCAATCTCCGTTACGGATGGTGGATTTCCTCTTCTCTGGCTGTAAGGTCTCTTGAACTTCCACTGAACTCTGGTAGTGTGTTTTCAGTTTTAGCAAGGGGAATTAGTCAATGAGTCTGTACATTATCTAACTGTGGGCAGCTATTTGTGTGTGTATGTGTGTGTTGCTGGCTTTAGCCCAACTAAAGTAGAGGCACTCTGCCAAAAGTCACATTTTGCAAGCACTTTCTCCTGTCATAACTGGCTCCTGTTGGTATGTTTGGTGGCTTGGTGGCTATGTATTTATTCTCTTGTTTAAAATGCAGATTTTACCTCAATTATACTGTCTTTTTTATTTGTTCATTATTTATTTTAAGTTTAAAATTCCTCTCTCGTCCAGACTTGACAGTTGGATGTTACTGAACACACTGTTCATTTGTCAATGACCTCAACCTCTCCCTGGTGCACGCAAATTATCTCCCACTTTCTCTCATGCACGACCCCTCTCCCCCCACTCTCTCTCTCTCTCTCTCTCTCTCTCTCCCCCCCCCCCCAACCCTACTCCAGGAGTTGATCCCTCTCATCCTGTGCACGGCGTGTCTCCACCCAGAGCCCAAGGAGAGAGACCAGCTCCTTCACATACTCTTCAACCTCATCAAGAGGCCAGACGATGAGCAGAGGTGTGTTTGTGTGTGTGTGTGTGAGTGAGAGATCTTGATCCTATTTGAAAGGCTTCCTGTTTTTCCATGTGTCTTTGTTAACTTGACAAAATAACACATTTTGCAAAACACGTCAGACTGAATTGGCCCCAGGTGTGACATCATTTCTGGATGGACCTATCCTGCCAATCCCAGTCAGATAGCCAATCAAGATATGGAATGTTATGAAAAAGTGCAAAACTAACTGAAATGGTGAAAGGGAGAAATGGTGGAAAAAAATAAATTCTTCATCCTTTTTTTAATCTGGATTTGTATTTATTACAGGCCTTTTCATTTAATGTGCTGATATTGCTGTCATATTTTATGAATGTGTCGTCATGTGTTCACGTGTCTGCCTGCCTGCCTGCCTGTCTGTCTGCCTGCCTGCCTGCCTGTCTGTCTGCCTGTATGTCTGTCTGTGTGTGAATGCACAGACAGATGATCCTGACGGGCTGCGTGGCGTTTGCGAGGCATGTTGGCCCCACGCGCGTGGAGGCAGAGCTCCTTCCTCAGTGCTGGGAACAGGTATGCTTATTTCCCCGTGTGTGACCCAGAACACCGTTACCATGGCATCATGATATTGTGTGAATGCAGCGCACCGATCCATCTTTGCCTTCCCACTATTGTATTGTCATTGATTTGATGTTAGTAATAAAAATGTATAAAAAAACAACACAAAAACATACATTTTCACCATGTCAGTTGGCTAACTATGCATTTTTTTCTTTTCTTTTTTGTATTGAATTTTATTGACCTGAATCACAGACCTGTTACCGGGCACACTATCGTTCTTCCCTAGTGACCCTGACCTACATATGATAGCGAATTGTTTTCAAGTAGACCAGGCTTAATTTACACAGCATGATAAATGAAATGTGCTGCCATGGCAACGGTGGCTGCACTCCCTCCTCTGGCTGGGAATCTGCATGTGGAAAGACAAATAACATCACCGCAAGCCAGGGTCAACATGTTTACTGGGCCTCGGTTATTTAACATTCTCTCTCTCTCTCTCTCTCTCTCTCTCTCTCTCTCTCTCTCTCTCTCTCTCTCTCTCTCTCAGATTAAACACAAATATACAGAGAT
>JAODTR010018234.1:0-10832 GCA_025399935.1 Amblyopsis rosae
TAAATACACAAAATAATGTATAAATAAATAAATTTAAGAATAAATAAATGTATGTAAAAATAATGAAATAAATAAATATAGAAATGCACAAATAAATAAATAAATAAATACATGTAAAAATACAGAAATAGCCTATTTTAATACAAAATTTTTATTATTTTTTCAATTATTTTTATATTTATTTAATTATTTATACTTTTATATATTTTTTTATTTTTTTATTATGGCAGTCCTGGTCCTCCATATAATGGGACCTATTCTATTCTAACGTGTATTCTGTGTATTATAATGGCATCGTTGGCATGGCAAATGGAATTAGTAAAAAAAGTTACTAATTTAAAAAGAAGTATCCCACACATGCTCGGCAGCAACAAGAAACGTAGTACGACAATGTGCCTCCCTTGTGGATAATGTATTTACTACGCTTGATGGTAATAAGGAAATTGTTGTTTGAAATGGTTTGTTTGCAAATAATTATTGAATATGTTCATTGTTTATATATGTAAATATATCAATACAATTTACACGAGCGCAAGTAACTGTGGTAGTCATGGGTGGTAAACCAGTAGGTCTGCCGTGCACATGGGTTCATATGCCAATCTACATCACATGATATTTAATGTCACGTGAATACGTTTGCTTACCGTAGCTTCAAGATGGCTGCGAATTGAAAGGCGGAACAAAACATTATCTGCTGACTGCCGCTGTTATATTTGTTGACAATACTGTGATGTAAATGGATCAAGAATATACCACTCAAAATAATGTCGTGAAGACCCCAAGTTGATATTTGATCATGCATGAACGTGAACTTGAACGGTCTGCGCCTTTGCCTTCACGCTGACAGCTACAAGTGGTGAGCTATTATAACACTCAGGGACCGACAAGTTGTTAGTAGGCTACAGCGATAGACTATTTAGCACATGTGTGTGTTTAGAGCTCTCCAGTCAGGGTGATAGTGACCGCAGAATGTTAATTTACTGTCGTTTGCGTATTGTAGCGTTTCAATTGTTAGCTTGTTTAGCAGTAGCTTACTTATCCCACAAGTTGGATACTTCCTCTCCTCTACACATAGCAAGTTTCAAGAAAACCACTTATATTTTGTTGTGTGAAGCCTATACTATAACTTAGCATAACATGTAAAATAACAACTATGCTATTCGGTATCATGGCAACTATACGTTTCACAATGTGAAAGATCAGACAAAGAATATGAAACACTTTAAAGTGTTTTTTTGGGAAAGTATATATTAGGGTACTTGACCTGGGCCCGTATTTGTAAAACATCTTAATATCACTCCGAGTAGGCTACAGAATACCTACAGTACTATACAGTAGTACCGGTAATGACGTTTACAACGTTAACTTTATAATACTACTGTAAACTAGTAGAACTTCACTTGAATGACTAGGTTGTTAACCGGGAATCATAACGACGTTTTCTAGACGAATTTAACCATATCTAATGTAACCAGGAAAATAGTTCTTACATTATTTATTACATTTATCACAACATTGTTTTATTACATATGGAACATGTGTATCAACATAGGCACATGCCCTGTCAGTCGCTTAATTTAAAATAATACCTATTGATTGTGCTGTGGTATTTCATAAAATCCACGTTGTATCTCTCCCTGAAAGCCCACTTCACATTGAGTGGTGGAGAAATGAATGAATATGCATGTAATCATTGGCATTGTAAGTGCAGTCAGCTTTGCTTGCTGTGATTGACATTCTGTTGTTATAAAGCATAAATAGCAAGTTACAAATTTCTGCACAAAGGGTATTATCTTGTCTACATGGTGTAATTACTTCCCATACTAAGTTACTAAAATTGGAACTATTCAAATTGTATTAAGTTGATTGGGACAAGCAACACACACTATTGGATATCTACTTGGAAGGAACAGCAGTTCAGAGTCATGTGAGACCAGCTCAGAAAACACTCAGAGGAGGAAGTCATGCGTATTACATCACTCATTAGCTAATTGCACCACACAAGTTTGTGTATACAGTAACTTGCCAACATTATCTGAAGTTCTGCTTCAATAAAGCCTTAAATGAGAAAAATAGACTTTAAATTGCTTTCACTATTTGACCCCCCCCCCCACCCACCCACCATTCTCCACACACACCCACAGGTCTTGCTGGAAGAGAAACTAAGGCTGCACTTGATAATGCCAGTGTCTGACTCCATGGAGGTGTAACAGTCCATCTCTGTGGAGGACGGCCAGACAGCAGCACCTGGGCAGCGAGTGACCACCACCTCCCCTCACCGCCGGCATCACCATGGAGACGCTTAGTGTGGCGGTAGAGAGAGACTTGGGCATTGACCGACGCCAGTTGGGGCCAGGTCCTCGGCCCCTGGAGGTCTTGGCGCTTGTCCCTACTCGCTGGGTGACTGGCCTCAGGGAGGGGAAAATAATGCGCTGTGCTGGCTTTGACAGTGCCACTGAGGCAGAAATTGGTGCCTTCCTTCAGCGTTCCCAGACAAAGTTGCCCCATGGATGGACACGAGTGTGTATTCAAGGTCTGAGCAAATCTAAACTCAGCTACAGATTGGCCACAGACACCTGCTGTGATGAAGGGGAAGCTGTGTCACTGGATTCTTACATGAAAACCATGCAGCGATTATCACTGAGTAATGTCAGGTATTGTGAATGCATAGCATTTGTATACAATTAACTAATGTTACTGCAATAGAGCGTAACAGTGACCGACCACTTTTTTGGGGCTCTGGTGCGGAAGTAAATTTCCCATTCATTTTCTCCATTGACTTTTTGTAAAATCCTTATTTAAAGAGTTTCAAGCCTGGAACCAAACCATCCAGCTACGAGAGTGATCGTGACCATACATAATTTGATTATTAGTAAAACATATTTAATTAAAACGGCAAAAGTATGAATCCAAGGGATGCCTGATTCCGGGCTGTAGCCGATCTGCCGTATATCATGAATGCAGTGTTTATGTAGTGTTCACTATACTGGACGAGGCAAGATAAAATTGCCTCGATTAGCTCCAGTGGAGCAATTTTATTTTAATGAAAATAATTGAGCTCACAATAAAACTGCAATCCACATTTTTTATGTTCTATAGGTTACACAAAAAAGGAAGAAAAAAAAACAAATGACAGCTATAAGGTGAAAATTTAAGTGGTGGTCATAGTTGGCACCCCTAAGCATATTGAAATGGTTTGCCCATATTGAACAGCAGCCAATGATACTGACCTGTAAAAATTGGTGAACTGGCTTAAAATCACGTGAAATTTACATCCGTTGTCTACGCGTTGTCAACGTGTTGTTTACGTGTCTAAATTTAACACGCAAACAACAACATGTAGAATACATGTAGACAACACGTCAACCACATGTTCATTTCACGTGTATTTGAACCGGATGGCGTTCCATACCTATGTGACGTAGTGCTAATGAACAGAAGAGGTTGAGACATAGTGCTGAGACTACACAACAGCTTGCCTCTCTTCCACATAGCACTAGTTGGCCTATGCAATCAACCGGAAGTCCATTCATTCCTCTGATGTGTTTGCGAAGCTCCGCCTTAGGTTTTTTTTCTGCCCGTAATTTGCGTCGAGTGAGTTGAAAAAACTTAACTTTTGCCGCAAGACCGTATGCGTAGTGGTTACAGGAAGTTAGCTGAGTGTAAAATGGTTTGAAATAAGCATATACAAATATTTATTTCCAGCGGAACTCTTAGTTACACAAACATGTATCATAGGATCTGCCGACACAATAGTATTTCTAAAAGACTGCCTTTCGTTGTCTGTACAACAAGGAAATCCAAGGAAAAAAAAAACTTTTGTAATGCAGTTGTTGGCTAGTCTTGGTTAATAATGCTCAAGCAAGACATAAAAATGATTATTTCCAAAATAAAATAATTCTTACCTGGATTGTTAAAGGTAGACAGTCTGTGCATGCATGAAGGCTATGGCGTTGTTATAAACATTCCAAATTCCAAAGCACTACTCTGGCATATGGGCTTGCATCCACAAGACTGCTGCGTCGAATCGACAAACGGACTGACGGGTAGTTACATTTTTGGAGAGGTGCACGTCAGTCTATGCCGTAGCCTCACGTGTAAATTACACCCTAGCTTTGACGCAGAAGCATAAATGGGCCTTTGTTATGACATTGTCGCACCACAATCCACAAGCCGAAGAAAGCACTGTTTTGGTGACGTGTGTTGTGCGAGACGAAAGCTGTAGTTCAGTGATCGGTTACACACAAAACTAAAGATTACTTTATAGTTTCACAACAAACTGCAACGTTCTTTACTTGAACAAATATCTTTTAAATAGACAAACATCATATGTGTACTTCGTGTCACAATTCAAACGGGATCTAAAAATTATTTAATTCTTACCGTTGACTACCATACGTATTTTTTCCAAACTAAGGTCCCATAATGCGGAAGTGGCTTCGGCTTTCTATTGGCTTGTATACAACAGTTACAGTAAACGGGCAGTTCTATCATTGTTTGTGATGGGGAGCAAAGTTTTTAATGAGTAAATGTTTGGTCATGAACAAAAGATATGTGAGGTTTCTGTTATTTCCAATATATCTATTTTTTCCCTTTCTTTAGTTTCCCCTTATTCATATCCTTAGAGTAAGTTATAGCATGTTGTAGGACTAAGAATACTATTATGTTTTATGGTGTTGGTTACTGCTAAATAAAAATCTCTCACATATGAGGATGTAGACAGAATGGTTCAATTAGTGACCAATGTGTTCATGTTTTTTTTTTTTTTTTAGGAACCTCTGGCGCGAAGCTCATTGCAGCCTGGTCCAGCCATATGCAGGGGCAGCAGAGCAGATGCACGTCGCAGCTGTAGATGCTGTGCGTCAAGCGCTACAGAAGCTCTTCAAAGCTAAATTCATCTCCACTGATAGAGTGTCGACGTCCCGTTCTCCAGCCAGAGACAAGGACAAAGAGAACAATTTCTCGGCTAGCTTCCCCTGCTCTTCCAAACCCCAGCCGTCAGACTTGTGTCCCAATGTAGTGCCGGCAGAGTGTCTGCTGGAATCATCTGAGATGCTCTATGTGATTCTACCCTACACGCAGTATTCGCTTCATGACGTTGTGTCCTACAGCCCGGCCAAACTTGCCAACAGCCACGCCAAAGTACTGTTCATCATATACCAGCTACTAAGAGCCTTGCAGGCTTGCCATGCAGCAGGGCTCTCTTGTGGAGAGCTATCTCTACAGGACCTAGCAGTGGATGAACAGCTTTGCAGCCGCCTCAGACTTAACCTAGCCCATTATGAGGACTTGGGAACAGAAAAGGACGCGGAAAGCTTCGTTACTGGCAGTCGAGTGTCAAAAGGCATCCCGCCGAGAATCAGTGCACATGTCAGTGGTGGAAACCAGAGCCTTTGTAGAGACTGCTGTGATGAGCTGAAGGCCATGGTCCTGGATTGGGTCCACGGTCGTGTCAGCAATTTCCGCTACCTGATGGAGCTGAACAGGTTAGCAGGCAGGCGAGGGGGAGACCCGAATTATCATCCAGTACTGCCCTGGGTTGTGGACTTCACTGTGCCATTCGGAAGGTTCCGCGACCTCAGGAGGTCAAAGTTCAGACTCAACAAGGGGGATAAACAGCTAGACTTTACTTATGAGATGACCAAAGAGGCACTGGCAGCTGCTAATGGGGGAGCCGGAGGTGGTGCAGGCGGAGACCTGGGCTGCTCCGTTGGCGCTATTGGAGCCGGGCAACTGGACCACCTCCACGTACCCCATCATATCTCAGACGTGCTGTCAGACATTACGTACTATGTCTACAAAGCCCGGCAGACGCCCAAGGCAGTGCTGTGCAGCCACGTGAGGTCCCAGTGGGAACCGAATGAATATCCGGCCAGCATGGAGCGCATGCAGAGCTGGACCCCTGACGAATGCATTCCAGAGTTCTACACAGATTCTTCCATATTTCGCTCCGTTCACCCTGACATGCCAGACCTGGATGTGCCTTCATGGTGCAGCTCCTGTGAGGAGTTTATAGAGGTCCACAGGCACCTTCTGGAGAGCAGAGAGGTGTCCCAACACATGCACCACTGGATAGACCTCACGTTTGGCTACAAGCTCTCAGGTAAAGAAGCTGTCAAGGCAAAGAACGTGTGCCTGCACTTGGTGGACAACCACACGCATCTTACCAGCTATGGCGTGGTTCAGCTGTTTGACCAGCCCCACCCACCTCGTCTTTCTCCTTGCCAGTATGCCCCCCCGGAACCTCCTCTACTTGGCCTTCCCAGTCATGACGTGCCTTCTCTAGAAATCCCTATGCTCAACGCCATAGCCGACAGTGTGGATGGAACGGTGCCAGAGTCCACAGGGTGTGAATCCAGTGGCTGGACAGTGGTTGATCGAGACGAGGACCTTGAACAAGGTACAGAAGCTCTGGATTCGTTGGGGGCCGCTGGATCATCTGTGTCTGTCCCCACTACTGTGACAAACACTACAACTGGGGTTAAGACCGGTGGAGATCAACTCATTGTGTCCCATTCTCCAAGTTCTTTTCCGGGCGAGGGCACTGGTGTTACTAGTTTGCGTAGCACCATGTCACAGAAGGGGGGCCTGGGGAACAAAAAACATGGAGAGGTTTTCAATGCAGATGTCGTCAAGATCACCCTGCCATTAGGATTTAACCCACTGCAACCTCTGGAAGAGCTTGAGAAACTGAACAATTTTCTGGTGAAGAGTCTCCATGCAGATGTGTCGCATCCGGGAACGCCTAGTAAGCAGAGCTTAGAGGGAAGTGTCAATTCCCTTCTAAATCTCGCAGAGCTCTACCAGAGAGACATGCAAGCCCTTGGTGTGCTCATTGCTGAAATATACTACTCCTCTAAGTTGAGAGGCTTAAAACCAGGAAGCCCCCTAAGAGACCGTTTCCAAGCTGTTATGAAGCTATGCTCGGCCAGCCTTCGGGATGTGCCGCTCTCTTTGCATCATGCACTTGAAATGCTGCTATTAATTGATAAGCACTCTGGAAAAGCACACCGAAAGCTAGCGGCCTGCCACCCTCCACTGCTTTTTGAATACGATCCCATATACGAGGGTCTTCCTCCCCCAAACCCATGGCAGTTATTGAGCCCCATAATTAGCCCCTTTCCTTTCCCTACGTATTTCCCAGCACTTCACAATTTTATCTTCTCCTTTCATGCCAAGATGGATGGCACCTGCAGTGATCAGGGCAGAGACGCGGTCTTTTACTTGTGGCAGCAGCTGGAGACCCTGCTGCAGGGCAATATTACAGCCGAGGGCCTTGAGATCCTCCTGCCCTTTGTCCTAGCACTCATGATGGAGGAGTCCACCGCTGTGTATGCTGCCTGGTACCTGTTTGAGCCCATTTCAAAAGTGCTGGGTCCCAGGAATGCCAGCAAGTTCCTGTTGAAGCCCCTGGTTGGTGTATATGAGAACCCGCGCTGCCTACGCGGGCGCTTCTACCTGTACACCGACTGCTTTGTGATGCAGCTGATTGTGAGGTTGGGCTTGCAGGCTTTCTTGTCCAACCTCCTGCCCCACGTGCTGCAGGTGATCACCGGCTTCGACAGCTGCATTTCGGAGTCCGCAGGTGAGAGCGGCAAAGGCCTTAGGGGTGCGACGTGTCACCTAGGAGAGGAAGAAGAGGAGGATTTCCAGTGCGGTGAAGGGCAGCCGCCTTCTGTCAGCGGGAAAGTGCGAGGTGGTAGCGGAGGCAGCGGGAACGCCGGGGCGGTGGGAGACAAGGGGCTGGTCGACTACTCCTCAGGGATCAGTCTCAATGACCAGGTGTTCCTCGCCGAGGGAGAGGACTTTCAAAATGGCTTCTACGTCAACAGCGGGCCTGGGGCGCCGGCCGGGAAACTGCAAAGCCACAGCTCCACGGCCAAAGGGCTGGACCAGGAGTCGCTGAGCGTGGGGAAGCTGAGCGACAAGAGCAGCGCCAGTGAACTCTCCATAGGGGACGGAGACTCCGCCCGCGACCGGGCCAGCCTCAAGTCGGCGGACAGCAGCCAGGACTTGAAGCAAGCTAGCGAGGGAGAGGAGTTAGGGGAGCTGGAGGAGGAGGACACCACTGAGAGGTATGATGTCAAAGAGGGGACAGGTAACCGGTGTGCGCCCAGCCTAGACCTCACTCTTGAAGGAGACCTTATGAACAGCATGGCGCTGGAAGACTCCGACAAAGCTATCGTTGGGGAAGACGAGGAGGAGCACCACGATCCATTAGAAGACTCTGAGGAAAAAGAGCAGAAGATTCTCCTTGGTGAGTGAAAGTGTTGACGATGCACTTCCCCTGCACGTTCTCTCATCTGTTGTGTAACGTTTTTCGCTTGTGGAATTTCCACACGCAGACACGGTGTGTAAGACCGTGAGATGGCTTTCGGCAAAGCTGGGACCAACAGTCACTTCTCGTTACGTGGCGCGGAACTTGCTGCGACTTCTAACAACTTGCTATGTTGGTAAGTAACATCCACAATTATCCAATGCCCCTTTCACTTTCTCTCAGCACTGTATGTGGTGGTCCTGACCCCTGCTTACAAAGTGTATAGCACAATAGAGAAACTGTTTTGGCTCTGCAGGCTCTGATAAGCACCAGTTTGTGGCCACTGTGTCCGAGGACAGCAGTCTGGAGACTGTGGGGATGGGCAGCGTGTATGAGAAGAAGCCTGTGGTTGGAGACCAGACGGCGGGGCCTGTTTTGGACTGCCTCCTCTATGTAGCTCACCTATATGGGGAGCCCGTGTTCACCTACCAGTACCTGCCCTACATCGGTTACTTGGTAAAAAAAAAAACAACACGAAACGAAACGACATAAACATGCTGTCGGCAACCACAAAAGGATAATGGGGACACAAGGAGGGTGTGAAGCTCTGCTCTAGTGATGTTCTCATTTCCAGGTGGCCCCCCCGTCGTCGCAGCGTCTAAACACACGTAAAGAGGCGGGTCTTCTGGGTGCCGTGGTGCTGACGCAGAAGATCATAGTGTTTCTGTCCGACACCACGCTCATGGACATGCTGATGAAGATCAACCAGGATGTTCTTCTCCCGCTTCTCGACCTGCTCACCTCCCCTCAAATGGGGTAAATACATGCCACGCACGCACGCATACTCCTGGAGACGGCACACGTATGAGCACAGGTGATGCCGATGAGAGATGTCTAATTCATTAAAAGCACTACAGGCGAGATAGTTGCATGGTTGACCTGATTGGTTATGTGCTACATTCTGATTCCGCAACAAAATAGATCTGTCTGTGTATATGATTTAGAGTTGTCCTTGTCAAACCACATAGAGACTGAGGTGAAGCCACATGTCTATTTCCTTTTAAAATGTGTTTTGTTAAAAGTTAAGTGTAGTCCTGTATCTATATATTTACCATTTAGCATGCTAAATGCAGTATAAGCAAATGAGTCATGCATATACATTTTTTTTGCCCGTTTTTACATTTAGTCCATGGGATTTCTAAATGTATCTTGTACTGCAGCAGACCAGATGGTTTGTAATGCAGAGGAATGTGTCAGTCACTCTCTGGCGTATATGCCCTGCTGTGCTCAGGTTCCCCAGCGGGGTGCAGACGCGCTCTGTTTTGTGTCTGAAGTTGCTCAGCCTAATGGCTCTCATCTGCCTGCGCATCGGCAGGGAGATGGTACAGCAGCACATGGCTGACACCCTGCGCAGGTTCTTCAGCGTCTTCTCTCTGCTGGAGTGCCTGCAGCCACAGGTACGCACTGGAGTGGCAGGCGTCGCATCACACCATGTCATAGCAGCCTTAGGTAGAGAGCCCCTTTGACCTGAACATTCAAAAGGCCTTTCCTCAATAGTACCACGCAAATTGCAGGTAACTTATTGTGTGGTTAAGTTGTGGGTTGGTGTTGAAGTTTGGATATGAACTATGATTACTGTGACAAAACCTCTAGTAATCTATGTGTATACATGTACTCTCTTTGAGTACAGGCTACATACAGTATAGTATTCCATGGGGTATCTTAATAGACTGCAGGGGTACATGGAAATATTTTATAGGAATTATTTGATTGTATCATACAAAATAATAAATATAATGCTTATTTCAAGTTATTAATTATGTTTGATAATATTTAGCTTGATAATATTTAGTTTAATTATCTAACATGCAGTGTTGGGTATTTAATATGGCTTATGGTACTGTAGCAGGTTTCAGAAGTTTCTCCAGGCATGTGTTTTCATGATGTGAATATTATTGGTGCTGCTGTGATCTACAGCATCGGCACACATACACACAGTAGTACACACAATACTGCTTGATGGAGTAAGTGCTAGCTATTTGACCAGTCTTTGAATTTGCAGTTGTACAGCGCCCCCCGCAGGCTGGTGGGGGACATTACAGTGGTAGATGTGTGCACACCCGAGGAGTCTAATGTTACCTTTGAGGTGGGGGTGTTGGAGGAGCTGCAGACAGTGTTCAACCCTGAGATGGCATATGCCTCTTATGTCCCCTTTAACTGCATTATAGGTAAGAACACACCGCTTTTCTTTAATTAAGTTTGTCTCCTGTGTGGAAGTGCTACTGTGTCACGGTTAGTCACGGTGAACACCAAAGTCTTTATAGGATCCTGGCCATTTGGCAGCCATGTTGGTCCTGTGCAGTTATTTTGGATTCAGAATTTTTGGCTAATTAGATCAGACCCCTATTTACAGTAAATAAATTCGGAGAGAGCCATAAATACACTTTCAATAGTCACCCAGACATAAAAACTGCATGTATACAATTGTCATATCTGGTAAAATGCACTTAAAAAATATGTGGTTGCCCAAAATAAGGCGGGGGGGGGGGGGGGGGGGGGGGGGGGGGGGGGGGGG
>JAODTR010018234.1:10842-25530 GCA_025399935.1 Amblyopsis rosae
CCCAAAAAAAACCCCCCCCCCCCCCCCCCCCCCCCGGTTATAATTCTGCTGCACATATGCAGCCACATATGCTTAATAGGTGGTTAATGGTTCAGCTGCTGTTTTTAGCATCCAACTGCCATCTTTGAATTTTTTTATAGATTTGTAAGTCTTTAAGTCTTTATTGGCTCTGTTTACATGCATCATTGTGTGTGCGTTCACGTGCGTGCGTACGTATAGGTGACACAGTAATCCGTAAATTGGTCTCCAATCACGAGCTGGTGTGGCGGTTGGCCCAGGCCTACCAGGACAGCATGAACCCTTGTGACCAGGAGGCTGTTGCCACGGCAGCATCCCGGGCAGAGCCGCCGCCTCCTCTCTCGGCCGCGGGCCTGGCCACGCGTTTGGACCGCAGCCCGTTCCCCGCCCCCTCCTCGGCCTCCACCCCGCTGGGCTCGGACTGCCTCCCCGAGTCGGGGACGTTCGGCAGCCATCTCATCGGCAACCGCATCCAGGTGTCACGCGATGACGCCTACGGCGGCAGCCCCAGTCTGCGGTCTCACGCGCTCGGCCACGCCGCCCCGGCCGCGGGCACAGCGGCATTCCTTCCCCGCCAGGCCTCCTGGATGGCGGGCCCCGCGCCGGACGACAGCCCCCTGAAGCAGGAGCTGCCCCGCAGCAGCCGCTCGCTGCAGGGCAACTGGCTGGCCTACTGGCAGTACGAGATCGGCCTGAACCAGCAGGACCCGCACTTCCACTTCCACCAGATCCGCCTGCAGAGCTTCCTGGGCCACTCGGGCACGGCCAAGTGCCTGGCGCCGTTGGCGGGCGAGGACTACTTCCTGTCCGGCAGCAAGGACAAGACCGTCAAGCTCTGGCCCCTCTATAACCACGGCGACGGCACACGCGAGGTAGAGCCCAAGCTGACATACGCGGAGCACCGCAGGTCTGTGTTCTACGTGGGCCAGCTGGAGGCCTCCCAAGAGGTGGTGAGCTGTGATGGCACGGTGCACCTGTGGGACCAGTACACAGGTAGGTGAGGGGCTCCCCACACTAGCTGCAGGAGTGTTCAGCACGCTTGCTTTGCTATATGAAAATGCGGCCATTTTGCTTTGAACTTCACAATGTGAACGTTTGGCATAAACATTTCTCATGGTAACCGTTAACCCCTCCTCCAGTGTCAGTATGTGCTGGCGGAGAACTAGCACAATACCTCACCCGAGCCTTTGCTTGTGTTCGCAGATGTCCGCGTTGAACTCATCAAACGGAAAACTGTTGTTCCAAGAAGCAAGTTAAAAATATCGAGGCTAAACTAAAATAGCCTGGCTTCGATAAACATTAAGGCTTAATGTGTTCCTCCAGCGTATTTGTGGTTCAAACACAATGTTTATTCAAGCCAGGCTTGTGCGTTTTTATTTGTGTGCAAAAGCTAGTTCAAAAGCTCTGATTAGACGATTGTCGAACATTTATTGATCACTGGCAGTTAAGGGTGCACAATATACCGCAATATCACGTTGAAAATGTTCTTGGAAGTGCAATATTCAGTTTATGATTTAGACAGAAAAGTAAGATGTGTGGCTGAGGAAGCTAATGCAATAATAGAGATAGAAAGGGAAGCATTACGGCCAGGCTACATCGCGTAGCATAGGCGGAGCGTATATGCTGCAACACTACGCTTCCATATTAATCAACGGAACCGGCTACACTGGCCGTGAGAGCAGCGTGTAAGTGGAGCGTATACGCTGCGAAGAAGTGTAAAAATAGAACAGTCTTCTATTAACAAATTTTACGCGAGGTGTAGTCCGCACTTTACATAGAAAATGGGTCATCAAATTGCTGTATTTTTTAATAAATGCCGGTCTCTCCCCACCTCTTTATTTGCCCCCCTAAACATCTGATACAAAGGTTCCTTCCCGCATCGATTTTGCCACTAGGGTACAAAGTAACTGTCGACCAGGCGTCTACCAGCTGGCAGTTGCTAGGTAACATAATCTGTTAACTGCCTACATGTAGTCTGTGTATTTAAACGTACCCATATTACACAAACATCTGTTGAAGATGTTGTTTTCACAGCGATGTGAAGGAAGACGAATGGCCGTGTCCGAATTCTATAGTTGGCTATCCCAGAACATTTTCGAATTGTACGACCTATGTGCGCAGCAGGTGTAGCCTACATTACGTTGAACGTACGCTCCGCCTACGCTACGTGGCCGATGTAGCCTGGCCGTAAGTGGCCATAAAGAATGCCTGCTTGGTAGCATGGAATTACTGTTGGACCAGTCCAATATGACTGGTACATTTTTATGTTATTAATATATTTTGATGAATTTTCCCATAACCTTTTGTGTTTTTACTTATTTAATTATCAATATTGCAATATTCATGATCAATATCACATTTTATCTATATCGTGCACCCCTACTGGCACAAAAAGACAAGGAGAGAGACTCAACCCCTTTCCCATTGTGCCTTTGTGTTCAGTGTAGTAAAGTGTGTATGTTACATAATTGTATATTTGCTTCCTTTAGCCAGTCAGTTGCCTACTGCACCCACTTTACACACTTTGCTCATGCCACCGTCTTCTGAATGTCCTCGCTCCAGGCAAGCAGATCCGCTCCTACGAGGCCCTGGATGGGAAGAACCCCATCACTGCAGTCACCACCATGCCGGCTCCTCACTGCAGCGTCGTCTTCGGTAGTGCCGATTCTGTCCTCCGCTTCATTGATCCTCGCAAGCCAGGACTGCAGGTGGCCACCTCTCCCCACACCCCCAAGGAAACGGCTACATGACTTTCCTTCATTGGCCTTCTTAAAGGCGGAGGCAGCGATTGCAACCCATGCAATTTGTGGTCAAATCCTGTGAATATCTCCTCCCAGTCCACTAGCTCGCCTGTATGTGTGTGTGCGCTGAAAATATAATCATGTGTTTCTATGCAGCCCTGGCTCTGTACGTGGTAGCACACAGTGGTGCAGACCACACAACACTATCCCAGCCTTGGTAATGCGTTTGTAATGTTTGGGGGCGGAAGGGGGCATAGGCGGTGTTTCTGAGGGAGCACCCTCGTGGCATTTGAACGGAGAGGTACTTTGATTTAATCCAGTTTAAAGATCGACTATCACAAGCATTGCTGAATCCACCTTGAATGTTCAGTGAATGTTTCCAGACATGCCTCATCACACCCATGTCTGTGTTGCTATTTGATAAAAGCCCTAACCTAACGAGGCATAGAAATAATTCTTACCCTGTGCTTCCAGCATGAGTTTCGTCTGTCTTACAACAACGTGAGCGCTGGCCTGATCCGCTACCTGGCAGTGAGTCCTGGCGGGCGAACGGTGGCCGCAGGATTCTCCTCTGGCTTCATTGTCCTTCTAGATGCTCGTACGGGCCTTGTTCTGAAGGGCTGGCCTGCTCACGAAGGAGATGTACTCCAAATGAAGGTCTGCCTCAGTTTAGTCCGCTTAGGTTGGCCGACAGCCGTGGAATAATGTAAGAGACCACTGCACAGCGTTTAAAATATAATAGTATAAATATACTGTAATTGTCAAACATATAACTTAAATAGAAAAATTATATAAATGTAAAAAAAAATACATATATTACATTAAATTTATAAATTGTAAAATCTGAGAAAATGCTGCAATGGTCTCTTAATTTCTTCCCCTGGCTATATATTAAACATGAATCTTAAGTAAATTTATTGAACTTAGCCATGATAACAGATCTACAACCACCAGCCCTAACCCCTTCTCTTCTGTTCTGTTGACATTCATGTGTTTGCTTATACTCGTGGACATATAAACTTCAATGTAAATAAACAGTTCACTCTTGCAATGCACTCTTTACTATTTCATAGAGATACTCGTATTGCAGTGATGGAAATGTAAAACATGAATTTATGTGTGCAGTACAGTGTTGGGCAGTAAGTAGTTACTAGTAAAATTACTTTTTTCAGAATCTAGTATCTTGTATCTAGTATCTTGTAACGAATTACTATTTCTAAAACCGTAATATTACAATTACTAATCCAAGTATTGCTGCATTGCAAGAACGAGATTTCTGGTCATAGCAAATTTAGGGTAGGCTAATTTACCAACCTGTCCAAAAATCTGGTTTGAGAGATTCAGCTGCAGGCACGCTGTAGTAACGCTGCTAGCTGCCAATGTTTTCACTTTGGCTGATTGTTGACTCCTAAGGTTCATTATTGTTCCAATAAAGAAGATTCAATTCTAAAATGAGCTGGCTACAGGTTGTCATTTTTCGGAAGGGCCGAGACAGGGTAGTGATTTCACTAGTAACATAACTAATTACTTTTAATACCCAGTAATAAGTAAAGTAATATTACTTTTTGAAAGAGTAATAAGTAAATAGTAGCTTAGTCTTAGTCTTTTTACTTCATGAACGGTTGCCTTACCATAGCACAAGCATTGATATGATAAACAACTGTTGAAGCCCATGTGAAGCCATGCCAGTTTGACATTCCATGCCATGAAACACATTAGAATAGTAGGATGGTGAATGTTTCACCTGTCAAATGTGTAGTCAACATCGCTTGGCAAACATTATTTAACCCCAAATTGTGGGGTCAAGGATTGTTTCTGATTTTTAAAGGCACAGGTTTAGGCAAATATGGACATAAGTTACTTATTAGACCTGAAAGATGATTCTGATTGGCACATTGATCTGACTCAGACTTCCTATTGACACACAGCCACTATGTTGTCCATCAGAAAGTGAAAATGTGATTGTGGAAAATAGAAATAAGGACAAAAGGATTATGTATACTCACCACCAGTCACCACTAACTAAATATGGTAGTGGGTGTATGTTTGCCTCTCTGACGACTTCTATGGTGTTTTATTTGTGCAGGCTGCGGAGGGAAGCCTAGTGATCAGCTCATCCACTGACTACACACTCACTGTGTGGAAAGACCTGGAACACAAGCCCCTGCGCCAGTACAAGTCACCGTCTGACCACATCCACGCCTTTGACCTCTATGGCTCAGAGATTGTGACGGGAACTGTGGCTAACAAGATAGGGGTGTACTCCATGCCAGACATCTCTCTCAGCCCAGTCAGTAGCACCAGGTTGAGCTCGGAGAACTTCCGTGGCACGCTCACTACACTGGCAGTCTTGCCGACCAAGAGGCTTCTGCTACTGGGGTCAGAGAATGGTGCTATACGGTTACTCGCGTAGGCTTAAGCAATGGCTCCCTGCTCCACTCTTCTCTTTAGTGTGCTAAAGGAAGTGTGGGATTGAGCTGCAGGCACGCTGTAGTAACGCTGCTAGCTGCCAATGTTCTCTAAAATGGCTTTTGTTATGAAGCAGCATAAGCACTCTACAGTAGTTACAGAAGTTTCATGTTTAGAAAGTCTTGTTGCTTTTGCTATAACCACTGACCAAATTAGTTTGTAAGATGTATCATTGTACAGCAATTTTCTTTATTTTTTGCTAGAAATGTTTAAATTCTCATCTCGGCTAGCTCTATTATGTTCTGGACAAGGTGAATTGTTTTTCAAAAGAATGAATCAGAATAATTGCTCAGGAAGGCAGAACCAAGTTTGGTTCTGGCATAGTGTTTATACTTTCCAAATAGATGCATACCAACACCAAAAATACATTCACTTCTCATTTATTCTTGATGTTTGAATACACAAAAGCATCAAATGCACTGAATTCAACTATGCAGTATTTGTAGTTCAAAAATTTTTTGTTAGCAAAGTAGAATTACATAGAATTTTTTTTATTTTATTTGCCATGAACAATAAAACTCTTATTGTGTTAAGTAGAAACTTGGAAATATTAAGATAATGCACAACTTTCATTCTGATGCACAAATATGGTCTGAATGGTGACAAAATGTTACTCAAATTTTAATGCTGAATGCTGTCTTTATTTTACTTTGTTTTTTTACCACAATAAGTTACTTGAAGTTTTCTTTTGACAGTCCATTTTAATTGAAAATGGCTTAAAAGTTAAAGAGCTTGTAGCACAGTGGAACTGAGATTAAAATAAATGAGAAATCCTTACGGGTTTTAGATACTGTCAGCCACTGTACTGAATACACAGCCTAGCATAGGAATAGTCAATGCCAAGACTCAAACTTTTATATTCTAACATTTATATCTCATTTCATAACTATTGTCTAGACAAAGGTGACTACATTTATCAAATGTTATAGAAGTATTTCTTGTTTGTTTAGATTCAGATTGTATTTTGCAATATGTAATGAGAATATTCCTTAAACCTAGACAAGTTTTTATTGGTAGGAAAACCTTTCCCCCCATCTCAATGAGGAAACGATCAAGAATCTTGTTTTCTTTTTTTATTGGAAACTATAATATGTGGCATATTGATAATCAGCTGTGTTTTGGAACATCTTGAAGAGAAATGCACATTAAAAGATATTTACTAACTTCAAAGAAAGTTCCTCTTTTTATTTGATTATGTTGTATACTGAATTGACACCTCTCATCCATGCTTTCTGGACAGGTCATTAGAGGTATATTTGGACAAAGTCCACTTTTGTGTTTACAAAAGGATCTATGTCATCTGCTGTTGGATGTAGAAGATCTCACCAAAGGAAAATATTTGACCAAACAATGTTTTTAGTCTTTATTTTCTGACCATTTTAATCCATTATTGTATGCATTGTGATATTCTGTAGTCAGCTCTCGAAAGTGTTTGACTAAATTAGATGCATTTGCAATAGTCACTTGTGTGAGGTTCAAATCGATGCAAGTTGATATTTAACTGCTCACAGAGATACTGCCAATCTTTTACATTTGGTTTTCCTGCCATTCGCTTACTCTTTTTTTTTTTACACAAGGTAGAGGATAATTGTATATACGGTAAGATCATATATGTTAATGTTTTGACAAAGTTTATAGAAATTATGCTGAAGTGATAAAATGTAAACTTAAAATATAAAACTTAAGTGATTGCAAAACCCTTTATAATTGTATTATTGTGACATTGTGACAAGGCTAAAATGTTTTTATAAGTGTCAATGTAACTTATGTATTTGAACAAATGGTATGTATTCAAATTTCTATAAAAACCACAGTTTTGATTCAAGTTTTTAATGAGTTCTAATTTATACTACACTTTTTTAAATTAATTTTGTATTGTCATTAATGCAGAATTGGAGATGTGGTGCAATCACGTTCATATTTTACTGAAGTAATGTTGATGTCCATGTTTCAGGTGCATTTCCAGATAATTTTTTTACTGTACCATTCAACATTAAAGACTCTATGCAACGACAACGTTTTTGGGGTCTGTAGAAATTTGAGAAAATAGAGAAAACTGACCAAACAGGTGAGAATGAATGCTTCTACATGTTTGGATCACCTTAGATTTAAATATTAAAATGTGCTCTACTCTGGAATGAATTAAATATTGTTTTTGACAATACAGTATATTGACACATTTTAAGCTATTGTGAACTATATGTGTGTCACTGCAAATAGCCCCAGCTCAAGTTAAGGACATGGACCTCCGTCTGGTACTGCTGTTGATGTGTGTCTGCAGAGATGGAGTTACTGTAAAGAGCTTCAGTTACTAGAAAACCATCACCACAGTTTTTCTGCCAATGTATGATGGAAATGTCAACCTCTATGCCATGCTATGCTTTTCTTCCTTATAGAATGTCACAATAAATATGGCAGATAATGATTCAATTCCCTTGGTTCCTCTTATTCCACTGATACCCAGCCATTCCATAGAGGTAAGAGCTGAGTGGTTGGATTTCTATATACATATTTTTTTGTATCTTTAATAGTGCCCTGATCACATTGATCTGCATATTTGTGCCACTAGAACAAAACTGAGAATAATACAACGCAACCACCAACCAACCTCCCTGTCATAGCATCCACAATTAATGAAACAAACAGGAGCCTGTCTGAAGAACAAGACCCAGACCAAATCTATAATTGTGTGTCTGTTGGCCGAAGCACTCATGCCATAGCTAATGCCATCCAGAAAATTGGCATTCAACTCCTACAGAACTTGGAGACATCACCAGAAAATCCCAATGTGATCATATCTCCCCTCAGCATATCATTAGCTCTTTCCCAGCTGGCTCTGGGTATGATGCATTTACGTGTTGATAGTGATAAATTTTCTACACAATATGTATGGCAGCAGATGGGAGTTCTGCAAGTATTGAACAATTTAACAAGTATTGTGTTTACCTTGATATTAGGGGCTGCAAATAAGACAGAGGAGCTTCTGATGAATCATCTCCATGCAAAAACCCTGCCTTGCTACCATGACACCTTGCGTGAAGTGTTACAGCAGCTCAAGAAAAGTGACCTGCAGATTGCCACACGCATGTTCCTGCAACAAGGTCAAATTTAAAAAATGAACATGATGTAAATTGTTCAGAACTAAAGAGAAGACCACCTAACTGTAACTTACTCAAAATATTTGTTTTAGGGTTTGAGCCGAAGGAAGACTTTGTCCATCAGTCTCGGAGACTATATAACTCAGAGCCAGTGGTCTTGGAGGGACTTCAACAAATAAATGCATGGGTAGAGAAGGAAACAAATGGAATAATGAAAGGCTTTTTACCGTCCTTACCACCCAATGTTATGCTAATGCTCATTAATGCTGTCTATTTCAAAGGTAAATTTAGAGCTAAAGCATTTTCACACACTGCATGCACATTAGCTACACATTTGTTTACATAAAATAATCCCATAATATAATGGAGTGTCTATGGCGTTGTTTTAGTATTTGTTGTTGTAGTATACCATTTCAATGCGCTGTTGCTGAGTATCACAGATGCATTCTTCTAACAGGAGAATGGAAAACTCGCTTTGATCCAGACTTAACTTCTCAAGGTGTATTCTATATTAATGAAAGCCACATGGTCAATGTTGAAATGATGGAAGCTCCAAAATATCTTTTGAGCCAGTTTATTGATCATGAATTAAATTCTCAGGTAAAACTAATTATATACATTTTGCCACATTTGAAAGCAAAACTCATCTATTCTCTTTTATTCAAAATTGTGAAAATATCTTTAGTGACTTTTTTTCTTCTGCATTTTAAAGGTGGCACGGTTCCAATTTAAGACATTTTTTAGTTTTCTAGTGGTCATGCCCATGTCTGGCAAATTTAATGTGACAGCACTTTCTGCAAAATTGAATATCTCAGGCCTGTATGATCGTATGCCCAAGGAAAAGGCAGTACAGGTCAAAGTACCAAAATTCAAGCTGGAGTACACTCGAGAGCTAAAGGATGTTTTTAAAAATCTAGGTAAGACCTATACATTTACAGCATTTGGCAGACACTTTTATCCAAGGCGACAAACATGTAGTACATTTGCCATTAGTTGGACAGGTCAAACACCAGCAATTGTAAGCAACCAATATTATATCATAATAGTTACAGCACTGTGTCTATTTGCACTACTATCACATCAATATATAATTAAATCATCCAACAAAGTTCCTAGTGGCCTGAATAATAAAGTGCTAAATACATAAGACCAGAAGAGTATATCAGAGTGAAAAAGAAACATCTGAGTTAGAAACTTTAGTTAGCATTGAGTGCTAGGAGGTGGAGAGGTCGAGGTGTCGAGGTTGATCATGAAGAGGTGTGTCTTGATTCTCTTGCGGAAGATGGGCAACTGTTGCTGGTAGCTCGTTCCACCATTGTGGTGCCAGGACAGAGAACATTCAAGACACACCTCTGAGCGAGTCTTGAGACCTCCGGCCAGCCACGGTGTTGGTAAAAACTGCTCTTGTTGGGACCTGGAACCGGACCATTGCATGGAGGTAGCTCTAGGCAATTTTATTTACTGCCTTTTAGGCCAGTACCAGTGTCTTGAACCAGATGTGGGCTCCAATGGGGAGCCAGTGAAACTCTCGGAAGAGGGGGGTTACATGATGGTAGAACATTGGTTGGTTGAATACCAGGCAGCTGCAGCGTTTTTATCACGCCCTAAGGGTCAGGTAGAGCACTCTAGTACTCCGATTAAGAGTTGCAGTAGTCCAGGCGAGAAATCACTAGATCTTGGACCAGGCGTTGTACCGCTTCCTTTGTGAGGATCGGCCTTATTCTTCTGATATTGTAGAGTGAGAATCTGCATGCAGGCACAAGCTGCCTGATAGTCGGTTGTCCAGGATGACTCCAAAACTCTTTACAGTAGGAGAGGAGGACACTGTGTTGTTCTTAAGGGTGTCTGTTGCCGGGAGTAGCTTGGTTTTATCGAGGTTGAGGTGATTTGTAGACATCTAGGCACTTATATCAGCAGACATTCAGAGATCCAAGTTGAGATCTGTGTGTCAGATGGAGGATAGGAGAGGTAGAGTTGGATGTCATCAGCATTGCAGTTATAGGAGAATCCATGAGAAGAAATTACAGGGCTAAAGCCCATGATATACTTGCATTTAATTATGCATACGGGTACGCAAGATGGCTACCATGCGTATCGGGTGCGTATCCTGCATTCCTTTGGAGCATAGTTTGTGCACGTCCTCAGTAATTTCAGGCCCCAATATACTTGCTTTTGTGCACACATAGACATGCGGCAGCGTCGAGAGAGGAATTGTTCATATACTTGCCTGCGTACCTTGCGTGTGCTTGGAGGATTTAAAATGTATCATGTATGGGGCAGATCAGTGCCGAATCATCCCTGGCTGAAACTAAATATTTTCCTTGACTACTTTCACATTTCCACAACAATAACAAACATGTCAAAATGTGAAGCGGCATTTATCATGGTTTACCATGTCAAATGCAGCAGAAAGGTCTAGAAGGATAAGGACTGTGGACAGGGAGGATGCTCTGGCAGTGTGAAGGGTTTCAGTCACCACGAGAAGAACAGTCTTCGTGGAGTGTGCATCTTTGACACCAGACTGGTGGGGGTCCAGGAGGTTGTGTGAGGTAGAGGGAGAGTTGGTTGGAGACTGCACGCTCAAGGGTTTTTGACAGGAAGGAGAGAAGGGATACTGGACTGTAGTTCTGGAGAGCGGATGCATCAAGGGCTGTTTTCTTGAGCAGCGGTCTGACTCTAGCTAATTTGAAACCAGCTGGGACCAGGCCTGAGTATAGAGAGGAGTTGATCAGTGAGGTGAGGAATGGTAGGATGTCCTTTGAGATAGCTTGGAGAAGATGTGGGGATAGGGTCAAGAGGACAGGTAATAGCCCGGTTGGATACTATGAGTGTCTGGACTTATTCTGTGGAGACCGGGGAGAAGGCATTTAGGGTGCAGGCCGATGTTGTGGGACAGGTAGTCGATAAAGGGGCGAAGGAGCTGAAGGATCTGCTGATGTCATTCACTTTATTTGAGAAGAAAGTTACAAAATCATCAGTTGATAGGGATGATGGCGGTGGAACAGTGAGTGGTGTGAGGAGAGAGGAAAATACACAAAAAAGTTTCCTGGGGTCAGCGGCAGTTTGATAGAAGGTAGTTTTGGCTGCAGAAACAGAGTACGGTAATTTGGAGAGGAGGTGGTAGGATGAGAGGTCTTAATGCTGATGGACATTTTTCCATTGTCTTTCAGCTGCTCTAAGCTCTGTTCTCCAAGCTCATAGGCCTCTGTTAATAAACAACATAATTCACAGCTAAAAACCTACAGAGCTGAGACAGGGGGTTAACATTTACATTTCATGATGTATAAATGTTCCAACGTTGACCTGTAAATCAGCAAGGGCCTTGGATGATTTTAAACAGAGCCATTTCAGAACAATAATGCAGATTTGTATAAAGTTGGGAATTATGTCAACATTAAAACCAGCACTGATGTGTCCCATCACAGTCCATTTTATATAGTTAACCGCTCAAACAACACATTTTAGGGTGTAATTAAACCATGTCTCTCCAGTTATATTAAGGAGATACAATGAGGTAGACATTTATTTTTATCCCGACTTCTGTGTGGACTTTCTTTCTTCCATGACAGGCCTTGAAGACATTTTCTCTAAACCCAACCTGGCTAAAATATCAGATGGACCTATGCTGGTCTCTAGTGTGATGCACAAGTCCAGCATGGAGATCAGTGAGGAAGGGGCGGAGGCTGCTGCAACAACCGCTGTCGTTATCTCAAGAGCCTCCAGCCCTATGTTTTTTCTGCAACAGCCCTTTTTCCTTGCCCTCGTGGACGACATGACACAAGTACCCATCTTTATGGGTGTAATTACTAACCCTAATCCCAGAGCTCCTATTTTAGAGCGAGAAACCCACGAACAAAAAGAGAAATTTGTGGATCCTTTGGACAAAAATTATGTAAGCTCTTCTGGTGGCTCACCCAAGTAAGAACTCTTACCTTGGTAACTGTCAAGAAGGTGAACATCCCAAAAACCAAATTATTCTGTGATTGTGCTGTTTTGCTAGCTGGATAAACGTGTGTTCAGATATCTATAACTATGCCTGTTTCACTAACAAATAAAAAAGTATGTTCCATTGGTTATTCTTTAGCATTTTCCTTTTCTATTTCCAAATGGCATTTAAATGAATATTGAAATGTTATTAGAAGAAAAGAAAAAAATGCACACTGCCATGACAAAATAGGCTAATACTGTAAATTTTTAGAATAGACTAAAGAACCAAAGCAATTACAACCTGTCGTGTACACCGACCAATGTATGGATTGTTTTCATAACTGAACACAACCCAAGCACAGGAATTTAGGACCTCCACAGCAGGTCTGTAGTGTAGGCCTATATATACTATCACTGTGAAGTTGGCACCCATGACAAGAATGTGAATACAAATATTACTATTTGTTTGGCACAGTTTTTTTCACGTTTGTGCATGCAAAATATTTTATTTCAGTTTTTTGTTTTATATAATAACAACAACAAGTTTACTTGTTAAGCCTATATGAGCGATTCAGCTCATATAGGCCCCTTTATCAGTGGGCCATATACAGCACAGGAGTAGCACACACTCCTGCCGATCGATGTAAAACAGCATCCAGACAGTTCCTTTATCGTACCGTACAGCTGTTCCATGTTAACTCAACTCATGTTAACTCAAGTTTAGGATATAGACTAATAAAGTATTTATTTATTTAATGAATACATTTTCAAACTTTTATTTTTACTCTTTACATTTAAACACAAATATACTTTCTACTCATTACATTTTCAAATCAGTCTAGTTCCTATAGCGTTAATGCGTAAAAAAAATGGAGAGGAATTGCTGCTTCATTTTGAATAATTGCACGCCTTCTCAATATCTTCAAGACTGATTTCAACTTAATAAAATCTATTGGTCAAAAACAGAACACTATCATTAGTAGGCTTATTGTAGCCTGGCTCCGTACGACTATTGCTCTCAGCTCAATTTCTCTTTGAGGTTTAACTTGTCAGGAGTCACTGTCGGGACGAAAGAAACAGTTGTTTAATTTGTTTGTTTGTCTATAGACTAACAATGAGCATTTCTCAAGCTCCGTAGCTGTGTTCATGCTGCGTGTGTTACGACATTCATTAAAACGTGTCATATTGAATTAACCAAACTAGTTAGAGTGAGAATGACAGGCCTGATTGTCCCTGATGTATCCTAACTTAAATGCCTATATAGGTTATGAGGGCATTTCATGACGTCTATTATAGGAATGCTTCAAAGGTGCAGCAAAAGCATTTTATAGGCTATTAATAATAATATTTACCTGTAAATAACCCAATATAATTTGCAGCAAAAATGTGTATAATGGGCTGATCTAGGCTAGTCTGAAAGAAAAATCCAAATTATAATAATTCATTGTTAGGCCCTATGTTCATGTGCGTGTTGCTAGCATAAAACTGGTTGCTAGGGAATGGGTAATCTCCATGGATGTAAAAGACCATCATGGCCATGGCCTTTGCATAAAATAATAAATTTGTGAATGAATAGTAGATAATATCATACCAGCATATTATATTTTAACCACTATGAAACAAGCACATGAAAACAAGTGAAAAAAATAAATTGCCATTGCTACAAGTGTTTTGATCGTTCTACCACCATTTTGAAACACGCTTGACTTAAACGTCATCTCACTAACCTGCCCTGATTGGGCCGCCAGCAGTGTGGCTGTGCAAACGCTAATGTGATCAGTGTGTCCAGGCTGTAATCTCAGCTAAATAAATTGAGCTGAGAGCCAGGCTAATTGTAATGGTGATGGTATTATGTAAGCAACACATCTACAACAAATAGAATTTAAAATACATGTGTTCATTTGCAGTATATGTGCAAATTATACATTTGTCAATAGTATTCGCGGTGCCAAGGCGGCAGGGATTCCCAAATCAAATTCTGCTCATCGCCCCATGAGGCTTTGGACGGCTTTGCTGTACAGTTCCATTATCAACTTCAAGACTCCTTCACACACAAGGCCATGAAGGCCCTTCACAAACTGGCTCCCTCCATACCTCTCTGACCTTCTCCTGGCATATACTCCCTCCTGATCTCTCCGCTCCTCCTCTACAGGTCTTGTCGTCACCCACATTCTACCTCTCCAGCATGGCCCCAGACTCTGAATTCCCACATATGACATGCTACCACAGTCACCTCATTTGCTAAATTCCTCACATCCTCACTCATAACCCTTTGTTCCACTGTCACTTGATTCCCCTGCCCTGCTAACAAGCGTATGTAATTTGCAAATTACATACACATAGATCTACAAAACACACGTAGACCGGAAGGGCATACTCCCAGGCCCCCTCCAGGATCCTTGCGAGAGTAAAGAGCTGGTCCGTTGTTCCACGAC
>JAODTR010018245.1:0-25526 GCA_025399935.1 Amblyopsis rosae
GGGGGGGCCCCCCCCCCCCCCCCCCCCCCCATTCATTCTCACCGGTGTGTTGTACCATTATCGGATGTACCATTATTATGCATTATGTCAGTCACTGTGCATGTGTGTGGAGGAAGGTATATATCTGTTATCGCCACGCTGCAGAGGGTCTGTCAGTCACACCTATCTCCCCTCTGTCTGTCTGTCTGTAGATGTCTGTCTCCCCTACATCTATTCACTAGAGCTGAAGATAAGATACTATAAGATAAGGAAAGATGTGATTGGACTAGATAAAATAAGATGAGGATAAGATACTATAAGATAAAATAAGAGAAGATGTGATTGGACTAGATAAAATAAGCATTATTAATCCAATTTTCTTTTTTTACACTAGTTTAATTTCAATATGGAAATGGTCTGATTTGATTTAAAAGTTAGCCACAACATAATTGTTACCTGGCTACCGCTAGTCACCTTGGTCTTTAATGGGTTGGACTGCACAGAATTTGAGCTTCCTTTCAAGGCCATTTTTGCAGCTTAGTCTTGGTACATTCTTGTCTTTAGGTATCTCCCTGCATCCGTTTACCCCTCCATCTTCTCCTTCCTCCCCTCTCTCTCCGTTCTCTCTATAATGCCGGGTACACGCTACAGGATAATTAGCCCGATTCTCTGACCGATTTCCCCCTTCCAATGCAGCAAAAGCCAGCTTTGTTGATGGTTCAGGGTGCGATTTGTGAAAAAAAACAGAGGGGGATTTATTTTTCATGAAAACTAACAAAGAACCACAGTGCATTAAATTGTTGCAAATTAATTTAAAACTTAGGCGAGCTAGCCTAGCAGGGTATTTTCCCTGCAGAGCGGACATGGGGGCTGCGATCATATACAAAACATGACAGGCCAAAGGAACCGGGATAATCTCGTATCCACGGTGTCATCTATGTCAATCAACATGGTTGCTTTTAGACTGTTCTCCATTTTAAGCGCGTTGTGTTTATGCATAGGCGTGTGCCACAGTGACATAGATAAGGTACTGACTGGCAGCGAAGTGAGACGGCAACAAAACACCCAACGATGTGGAAGGAGGCTGAGAATGTAACTTTTGTGTTGCC
This sequence comes from Amblyopsis rosae, assembly GCA_025399935.1. Taxonomy (NCBI): domain Eukaryota; kingdom Metazoa; phylum Chordata; class Actinopteri; order Percopsiformes; family Amblyopsidae; genus Amblyopsis; species Amblyopsis rosae. Next base: position 1,089 of record JAODTR010018245.1, read on the forward strand.
GTCGTGTGCGGTGACTGTAGAAATAAAGGATTCATGCTTCATTCAACCTGAGATCTGTTTGTCACGTGTCTGCTCATTTGACATGTGCGGTCTAAATGCAAGCCTTGACAATTTAAATCAGATCCATGTAGAAGGATGGCTCTGATTTACGTGAACGTTATCATAAAGAAAAAGTACATGATCCTCTTTAAAGCGCGCTATGCATATAGATTTTGAAAAAGTGAAAAAAACGACACATAAACCTTCACCTCTAAAGAGGGCAGGCCTCTAGAGCGCGTATTGTGGCCATCCTAAGGCACACCTGTGCAATACTCATGCTGTCAGATCTGCATCTTGAGGTGCCACACCTGTGAGGTGGATGGATTATCTGGGCAAAGGAGAAGTGCTCACTAACGCAGATTTAGACAGATGTGTGAACAATATTAGGTCAATAACCATAGGTCCCTACCACGGTTTTGATCAGAAGTCTAGAAAGTAACACAAGCGAACGATTACATTATATCCTGTAACCTCGAGTCACGTCAATAATAACCTGGGTGTTTTTGCCTTTGAATGGTAGGTTGCCTATTAGCTACTAAAGTCGATGTACTTTGGTTGTAATTTTATTCGGCGTTGCAAATTGTACATACCACCGCCATAGTCCATCAGGAAACTATTTAAATCAACTTCTAAAACTCCACCTTGGCCTTCTTCATAATGCTAGTATGCCTATGTCTTTTTACTCGTATGAATTGGCCCAGTCAGCATGCTCAAAGCTCGCCAGGTAGTAATTACAAAAGGAGATAACAGTATTGTGATATAGTGTTTGCGTTAATTAATAATAAAGATTAACGCATTAATGCTCCCTAGCATACAATAAAGGTGTTATAATACCTCTGTGGGTGTGTGCGTGCGTGCAGGTGCTGCTCTTCCACGACCAGAGCTATGGGATCCACTACGAGTACACTGTGTCCCAGAATGTGTCCGAGGACCAGCGGGAGGTTGAGCACCTCTTCATCTGGACTCACAGCAGCTGGCAGGACTGCACCGTTCAGTGTGGTGGAGGTATGGTGGACATGGGTGGTGGTGGTGCGTTTAAGTTCAAATGGACCAGAACACAGATAAGCCCCAAAAGGTGCTTCACACACATCCAAGTGCTTCATCATTACGTCATCATCATCAATATTGTGAATGTAGATGTGATGTTTATTTATACAGTATGTGGGACAGGATGGTCTAGCGGTCTGGGTGTTGGGCTCCCAGCAGGAAGGTTGTGGGTTCCAACCCTGGTGTTGACCTACCTGTAAGCATCCTTCCGGTGGTTAATCACACCTTGCATGGCAGTGATCACCATCGGTGTGTCACTGTGTGTATGTGAATGGGTGAATGTGAGGCAGAATACTGTAAATGCACTGTTAAATGAGCTTTTCTAGACAACTTGTTCCAAGCCAAAGGGGCAAATAATTGGAAACATATTTTGTTGCTCAGAAGTAAACTCAGTAAAATAATATATTTTGCTGTACAGAAGTAAGTGTTTGTGTGTGTGTGTGTGTGTAGATATGCAAATTTAAATCAGCATTTCTAGGCGTTTGTTTCAAGGCAAAGTTGCAACGAATTGGAAATATATTTAGCTTAATTCTTAATGTAATTTTGGCACTGTCAGCAAAACAACATCACTGTTTTAACTTTAAACTTGATGATGTACAACTGTACACTTGTAAAGGACTTGGATGCTTTTAAACAGAAATGTTGTGTAGAGTCTTTTCAGGCTATAAAATGAATGTTGTTAATTTAATACCATGTGTCTCATCACAGTTCAGTCCTATTATTTAGTTTGCAGCTCAAAAGACACCGTTTAGGGTGCAGTTATTCTTTAGCATGATTACAACAGACCGTACAGGCCCTGGTACATTTCAGACTAAATCACTTTGGCGTGTCTGCAGGGGCAGAACGATTGGTTTGTGACCAAAGTGAAGCATCGTGTTTATCTCTGATCGCCAGATTGTGCAACAACTGGCCAAGAGAGCGAGAGGAGAATCTTTAAACTGTGTATACTGTGATTTACATAATTGTTGTGTTTTTGCATGTTGTCTTTAATAATTATGGCGCCTTTGGACATATTTTATACAATATACTTTTGCTGTTTTGCTGCTGACTTATGCTGCTAAACATGTTACTTTGATAAGCCCTATGCTGTACTGTATATATGTACTATATGTTCTTGTCGCATCCTGTACCTGCGGACTGGAAAGAAGCGGGCTAATGAATAAATTAGGAAATCAATACAATTTGGATGTACTGTTCAGTTATTATATTATATTATAATAAAAATTAACCACAATTAAATGATCTTGAGTATTTTTATCCCTAATGAATGCCTGTCCTTGTGTGTGTTTGTGTGTGTGCATGCGTGTGTGTATAGGTGAGCGGAGGACAGTTGTATCGTGCATGAGGATAGCCAACAAGACCATGGAGGTAGTCAATGACAGCCACTGTAACCCTGACAACAAACCACTCCCACAGGTTCGAGCCTGTAACTCTCATGCCTGCCAGTACAGGTGAGACAACACACACACACGTGCATACGGACACACGTGTGAACACACACACACACACACACACACACGGTTGCCTACCAGGCCGAAATTGTTGTGGGATAATTAGACAGGTGTGCTACAAGGCTCAAATGAAGGGAAATGATTTGAAGGGACAAAATAACTTGTCAAATTGTGCTACCAGGCCAAATAAAGTGTTACCATCTGCATGCAACAGGCTACCGTATTATTAGACTAATCGTATGAGTTTAAAGAGAGAAAACTTTTTGACTAAAAGCTGACTGAAGTGTAATGACTTTTCATTGACTAAAATGTTTTTTTGTTTTTTTCGTTACTAAAACGTTTTTCTGTTTTCGTTGACTAAAACATTTATATTTTTTCGTTGACTAAAACATTTTTCTGTTTTCATTGACTAAAACCTTTTTTTAATTGACTAAAACGTATGTTTTTGTTGACTAAAGGTATTTTTTTACTAAAACGTAATTTTTTAGTTGACAAAAACTTTTTTCATTTTTTATACTAAAACTTTGTTTAGACTAAAACAATTTTTTTTTCATTGACTAAAACAGTTTTTTTTCATTGACAAACTTTTTTTTTACTAAAACCTTTTTTTGACTTCAACTTTTTTTTTCATTCACAAAAAACTTTTTTTTATACTAAAACTTTGTTTAGACTAAAACTTTTTTTTTTCATTGACTAAAACTTTTTTTCATTGTCAAACTTTTTTTTTACTAAAACCTTTTTTTGACTTAAACTTTTTTTCATTGACTAAAACGTTTCTTTTTTCGTAGACAAAAACTATTTTTTCATTGACTAAAACTATTTCATTGATAAAAAACTTTTTTAGTTTTTGACAAAACCTTTTTTTCATTGACAAAAAAGCTTGTTTTGACAAAAACAATTTTTTACAAAACTTGTTTTTTTTCATTGACAAACTTTTTTTACTGAAACCTTTTTTTGACGTAAACTTTTTTTTCATTGACTAAAACGTTTCTTTTTTTGTTGACTAAAACATTTTTTTTCTTTGACTAAAGCTTTTTGTTCCATTTACCATAAAAAAAATTTTCGTTGACAAAAACGTTTATGTTTACAAAATTTAATTTTTTTCCGAATATGTTTTTGTCCAAAAAAATTTTTAGACATTTTTTTTCCATTGACTAAAACTTTATTTTTACTTAAACTTTTCATTGACAAAAACTTTTTTCGTTTACTTTTTTTCATTGACTGAAACTTTTTTTTTCCGTTGACTTAACCTATTTTTTCGTTGACAAAAACTTATTTGTTAGACAAAAACTTTTTTTTTACACAAATTTTTTTTTCATAGACAAAAACTTTTTTTCGTTGACTTAACTTTGTTTTTTACTAAAACATTTTTAGACTAAAACTTTTATTTTTTACTAAAACAAATTTTTTCATTGACTGAAAGTTTTTTTTCGTTGACTTAACCTATTTTTTCGTTGACAAAAACTTATTTGTTAGACAAAAACTTTTTTTCGTTGACTTAACTTTGTTTTTTTCTAAAACCTTTTTTAGACTAAAACTTATTTTTTACTAAAACCTTTTTTTCATTGACTAAAACTTTTTTATTGACTAAAGTTTTTTTTCGTTGACTTAACCTATTTTTTCGTTGACAAAAACTTATTTGTTAGACAAAAACTTTTTTTCGTTGACAAACATTTTTTTTACTAAAACCTTTTTTTGACTTAAACTTTTTTTTCAGTGACTATAAAACGTTTATTTTTTTGTTGACTAAAACTTTTTGTTCCATTTACTATAACTTTTTTTTTCGTTGACAAAAACACATTTTTAACTATTTTTTTTATTGACTAACACTTTTTTTTCCATTGACAAAAACTTTTTTTTTTCATTGACTAAAACGTTTCTTTTTTCGTTGACTAAAACTATTTATTTTCATTGACAAAACAAATTTTTTAACTATTTTTTATTGACTAAAACTTTTTTTCCATTGACAAAAACTTTTTGACAAAAACTTTTTTTTTTCATTGACTAAAAATTTTTTTTTGCTAAAACCTTTTTTTGACTTAAACTTTTATTCCATTGACTAAAGTGTTTCTTTTTTCGTTGACTAAAACTTTTTTTCATTGACTAAAACTTTTTGTTACATTTACTAAAACTTTTATCATTTACAAAAACTTTTTTTGTTGACTTAACTTTGTTTTTCATTGACTAAAACTTTTTTTTTACTAAAACTTTTGACTAAAACTTTTTTTTTTACTTAAAACCTTTTTTTGACTTAAACTTTTGTTCCATTTACTATAACTTTTTTTCATTGACTAAAACTTTTTTTTGTTAACTTAACTCTGTTTTTCATTGACAAAAACTTTTTTGACAAACTTTTTTCTGTTTTCGTTGACTAAAACGAGACTAAACTATTTAGCAATTTCTGTCTAAAGACTGAGACAAAGTGAACACTGGTGTGTGTGTGTGTGTGTGTGTGTGTGTGTGGCCCCCAGGTGGGTGACGGGGCCCTGGGGCCGCTGCTCAGTGTCGTGTGGGGGGGGTCTGCAGCAGAGGGAGGTGGCCTGCGTGTACCAGCTGCAGAACGGCTCCCTGCTGCCCACCCAGGGCCTGCTGTGCCCCCGGGGAACCCCCCCACCCCTGCAGGCCTGCCAGGGCCGCCTCTGCCTCACCGTGTGGGAGGCCTCCGAGTGGTCCCAGGTGGGGCATGTACACACACACACACACACGCACAGACACGCACGCACAGAGACAAACACGCAGACACGCATTATAGATTGTGTGTAAAATGTGTAGTGCATGTGATAGTGATTTAGTGTGCATGTGACCTGTCGAGTGACCGACTAGGTCACATCACCTGCCGATTGGCTAGCGGTCATGTGACCTAAGTTCATGTGATCAGTTGCAGCATGTCTTTCTTTAAGCATTTACACATTGTGTTAATGACGCCGTACTCTTGAATATCCATCCCATAACACCAAATGCTTTGACTTTGCACTCCTAGGAGGTATTTATACCATGTATAAACAAATACTGTAACCTTTATACAACGCTATTGGTTAGAAACGCTTGAATTCAGCCAACTGCCACTCAGTTGTAGCTAGGCCTGCGCTTCAACGCGTACAGTAGGTTGGCTGTATGACGGATGGACAACTCGCTCCAACGGATGGAGTCATATTTCTGCCTGTCTTATTAAAAGTCTGGTGCTGAAGCATCTTTCCATGAATCAATGTGAATCATCTCTCTCTCACTCTGTCTTCACCTTGTCTTCTCTAATCCTCCATCCATCCCTCCCTTCCCCATCTTTCTCTTGCCCATCCACCCCCCCCCCCCCTCCCAGTGTTCGTCAGAGTGCGGCCGCGGGGTGCGTCAACGCTCCGTGTCCTGCCCCAGTCTCCAGGGCCGGTGCGACCCCGAGTCCCGTCCCCCGCTGGAGGAGCCCTGTGACGACCTGTCCCGCTGCTACGAGTGGAAGACCGGAGATTGGTCCAAGGTACAGCGGCTGTTCCATGGCCAGTTTGCACAAACACACACACACACACACACACACACACACACACACACACACACACACAGAGCAGAGCCATGTAGAGAGAGAGTCGCGCCATCTCTGTTCACTCCAATGGACCGGCAACGGAGCCTCAAAATAGTTCCCGGAAGTTAGCCTAAATACTAAAAGTACCCTATAAATTCAATTTTAAATATAAATCGGTACATTTATTGAAGTTATATATCTGTGTGTGTATATATTTAAATTGCCCACCATAGGTTTCGCCTCTCCATGAACCATTTGAACTTCCATTGGCGTAACTCTGTTCTTTCCATGGCTCTGACACAGAGGACTGGTTAGAGCCCTCTATTGGTGCAGGACACACATTACACCGTGGAAGCAACATGAAACCCTCTACTGGCACAGGACACAAACTACACATACATGACACTCCATTATAACCAAGCTGCGGCAACAGAGACCCCAGCTCTACACAGTATGCCTTTGGTCATCTAGGGCCGGTCTGGAGACAGTTTCCTAATGTGGTGAGTGCAAGAGCAGACTGAGCAATAGCTGACACGCAAAACAAACGTCCACAACCTGGAAGACATACAGCATGCTGCATGCGAGACTCTGCTCAGGCAGGTTTAGGTTTGCTTATTTGCGAGACACAGAGGTTCTGTGGGGCGTCATTTCATTCTCTGTTCTGCTTTATTCTGTATGTGTTCATTATGTAAAGCACATTTTGCACAAAGGTGCAATGCAGTACAAATAACGCGGCCCTGCCTCGCTGATGAGACACGGCTTGATGCAAGCCCAAACAGAGTCGTAGCGTCTTGTCCAGGCGCTCGCGTGTTAACTGTTCCCGCTTGTGTTTTGTTTTCTCACCCTTCGTGTTCACCAGTTTGGGAAACGGCTCTACACATTTGACAGTGTAATGATGCTCGGCAAATGAGTTGTTGTTTGCCTTGGAGCTCCATTAGGCCATTGGTACCACCGCAGTGTTAACTTCATAATGGCTTCCCCTCTTCTGCGGATGCATGTGTGACTGACACGACCGCTGGGGGGCTAACAACACTCCAAACGCACTACGCCAGCCCAGATTAGCTTAGCTGAGAGCACTAGATGAGACACGACGTGTGTGTGTGTGCGTATGGTTGTGGCTGCATTCACATTAACATGCCTGGGTCAAGCGAGCCTTATGATACCACCCTGATCTTGGAAGCTGCAGTGCAGTTGGACTTTGCCACAAGAACCTGTCTGTAAACCTTCAATTCAACAGTGGTTGTCATAAAGGCAGTGCTAATATATTTAGGTCAAACGTCAATCTTACATAATCACTCATGTTTAAAATCAGTCAGGGCGCCAGTGGAAACATAAACAAAACTATTTAACTAATACGGCTCATTAAGACTCAGCAGGACGTGTGCTTTTCCATGGAACTTTTTTTACATGCCACTAGTGTTAATTAAGTTGTGACATATTATGAGAGCAACATTGTAAACTTGTTTGAGGTTCTCAATCCCCAGCTCAGGGAATTTTCTATTTAAAACTCGCAATCCATCCAATCCATTGACTTCTATGGGTCTTTAAAGAGTCAATGGTTTGCACTGTTTTTTGTGAAATGCCAATTTTTATGGTCCAAATATAGTGTTTGCAGTACATGGGATGTGCAAAATGTCTTCATGTACTACACAGAATCAATGTTGAGAATGAATATTATGCCAAGCAGTTATGAAGCCATTTCAGCATTGCACTGTAGCACCATTAGCTATTGTTGTGGATTATGCTTTCGAGGATGCAGTTTGCTGTTGAACTGTTGAGCAGCTCTTGCCAAACACGGGGAGCTGTTGGCAGTTTCAGCTGCCTGTCTGAGTGTGAGACAAGCTTATTACTCTCTCTCCTTTTTGTCTTTGCCTGCCCCACTCCCATTCTTTCCTTTGCTCATTGCATTTGGTCATTCTGACAGTGTGGAAACTGTCATCGTAAGCAGTGTTTACGCATCATCGCTTATTGTGTCACTCCTGGTCTATGTTCCCATAATGCTATTTCTTTCGTCTTCTTGTTTCTGGGAACATTTGTTTGCAGGGGTTTAAATGTTGTTTGACAAACAGTATAGATAAAGTTAATGCCTTGCTCACAGAATACGGGTGAGATTATTTGAAATGCAAGTCCATAAAAGCAAGTTAATGCATACGTTTTCACTTTAAGGTGACATCATTGCGTAGTGTTAATCGCACTCTTATGCCTTTAAATGATCGACCCACACCGATGTTTAGAGACTGTGACATAAACTCAAGTGTTTAATAACACTTACTTTCAGCAAATGACTTTGCATTCTAACACGGTTCCACGTGGTATTTATGTCTGTAAGCATGTCTATAAAATAGTATAAACTAGGTCTGAGAGGGTGAACTAAGCGTTTTAAAGTGCCTTGTTACATTTTGTAATCCTTTCATGACATTAAAAGGCATAAGGCAATTATGTTGACATCCATAGCTCATGTGAACGCAAATTGAGAATGTGAAAGACTTTAAAGGTGCGGTATATGACATTTGAAAGATTAATATGGCAGCAAATGAACAACCTTTTCTAAAAATATAGTGTAGTATTGGCATCATGAGCGGAGAACGACATCACACTCGTAATATTAGCTTCTATGCTCTTTGTTTTCATAGCCGGTCCGTGTGCATGTTATCCGTGTGTGTGTGTGTGTGTGTGTGTGTGGCACACCGAGCGTTTGTTTTGGTCTGTGATGCTGGTGTGCTTAGTGCGACATCTAGTGCCTGGAATGCACTGTAGATGTGGTGTCACGGTGCGTTGCTCCTGTGGGCTCTAGTGCGCCATCTAGTGGCAGACGGCCGTATAGTACCACTGTTGATGTGTTGTTGCAGTGCTCCTCATCGTGCGGGAAGGGCCTGCAGTCTCGGGTGGTGCAGTGCATGCACAAGGTGACGGGTCGTCACGGCAACGACTGCCCTGGTGCGCTGCGCCCCCCGACATACCGGCCCTGCCACCAGGGGGCGTGCAACGAGAAGGTCAACGTGAACACCATCACCTCTCCCAGGCTAGGTGAGGCTAGCACACCGACTGTGTGTGTGTGTGTGCGTGTGCGTGCGCGTGCGCGTGCGTGTGTGTGTGTGTGTGTGTGTGTCTCTTGTGTGTGTGTGGTAGGGTGATTGTATGTGTGCGTGTGTGTGTGTGTGAGTGTGTGGTGTAGGGTGTGTGTCTGTGTGTGTCTGACCTATATTTTACTAGGCAAATCAGTAAAAAAAATGTTTTATCTACAATGAAGGACTAGCCAAGAGACACATTTCTCTGTGGGGAAGGGAACAATGTTGATGATGTCACCATAATCAATCACAGGCAACACTGTCATTTTAACCAGGGTGAGCGTAGACGCAGAGGTGAAGGATGAACAATTACAGTGTAGAAAACCAAGTCTAGATCTGATTCTGGCCTGCAGCTGGGAGATGGAACGTTTAACACAGTGTGTGTGTGTGTGTGTGTGTGTTGTCTACATGTGTGCATCGGTGTGTAAGCTGCCTGCATGTGTGGTCATCTGTTAGATTAGTGTGTGTGTGTGTGCCTGGTGTCCTATTGGCTCTGGGCTTGACCCACCTGACCCCCCTCCCACCCCCCATTAGCGGCTCTGACCTATAAGTGCACCGGGGACCAGTGGACCGTATACTGCCGAGTCATCCGGGAGAAGAACCTGTGCCAGGACATGCGGTGGTACCAGCGGTGCTGCGAGACCTGCAGGGACTTCTATGCCGACAAGACAGTGCACAAGAGCTAGTGACCCCGCCCCTCCGCCACCAACCCCACCCCTCCTCATGTAGCGCACGCCGTTTTGCTACATGTTTTGCTACTATTGTCCATGCTACCGTTATTACCGACGGGTACTTTTGTGTGTTTAGCCAAAGAATATTCCAGAGACGGTCAGAGGGGTTTGTGCGTTTTAGAGCCAGGTTCCAGTTATGGTGAATACTTGAAGACGCTCAATATTTTCTAACAACAACCACCAAACAAGCTAAATGTGGCTGTAGGAGACTGTCTTGGTGGCTTAATTGCACAGAATGGTTCCGAAATTACAAGTCCAGCAGGTTACATGAGAATATCATCCAGCCACACAAACACCAAACTGTCCCCTGTACGTGTAATGTGGCTTAATGCAGTCATAGAGGCTCATTAATAGGAGATGCACTAGTCCACGTGCCAATAAAAGGGGAATCTACAGTTGACTGAATGACGCACTGCTTCCAATGCCATACTATAAATGATATAACCCTTAGATATAATACATCTCTAAGGCTTCTATACTTGACAAGTAACTTTACTTTTGCTATCCAGTAAAAAAAAAACTAATCTCTAATGAACGCCGAAATCACACCATAGGAACCACATGTTTATGTCAACTAGCACAAATGTAAGCAAATCAGAGACTGCATTCACAGGGGTCTGTTCACATTGTTCTGTAGTTGGCCCTGTTCTTAGCAATATATCTTAGTGTTTTGCTTTAAATGAGACAACAGCTACGATGTTCTCTCCTCTCCTGCCAGCACCAGTGTCAAGGTTGGGCTCCCATTGTGCTCTTTGATCAATATTTCACTAATGTCATTTGGGAAATGAATACTGGTAGACTGAATTCACTTAGAGACAAAGTGGGCGGGACTAGCAAAATGAATTAATGGCTGGATGCACGTCCAAGTTGTTACCATTTGCATGCTGTGGAAGCAGAATAGACATTTAGATTCCCCTAGGATCTTTGTTTGCATTGGCCAATAAAATTGCTTATTTAATAACAGGACATTATCACAATAGCACAAAAAACTCAATACAAATAACGTTTTCTATTTGTTTTTCGCTTAATAATCTTCTATTGTTTCATTTAATTTTACCATCCATTCTTGTCCCACGCTGTGATTCCAGTATGTCTTAGTCAGACCCAGTTAGACCACCTGGGCTGAACAGAGGAGAGCCCCTGATTACGAAGTATATGAGCTGATAAGGGTCGCCGCGCTCAGCCCAAAGATCAGTGCAACAGAGAAGAAACCTGTTTGTCAAACAGCAGCAGACCACCCAGTGTTCAAAACATGACTCACACACACACGCGCACACACACACACACACACTACAGCCATTCAGTGTGAGCTACCCCTTAAAGCTGCTTTAGGTAGGATTTGAGAGTTGAGAGAGAACCCATTGGTCTCGTTGCAAAGCCCATTTACCGACCTGTTGTAGCTGTGTGTGTGTGTGTGGACGCATTAATGTGATTGACAGTCAAGGTAGTTTGACCAGACCAATCCAGAAAACGCGTCCCTGATTGGTCCGAATATTTGTGTAACTGGCAACATCTTAATAGTCTTACACTGCATTCACACCGCCAACGTGTTCAGCTCGCAAAGAGGCACGTTCAAATTAATTGCAAATGGACGCCAGCATTTCTCTGCGACAGCGGGCGGAGCTACACTCGGCGACAATGTTGCCCAACAGATCAGATTTGAGAACTTTTCAACTTTATGCTAATTTCCCGCAGTTGGTGATGGAGTTTGGTGACTACCAATGGCAGCACAGATGTTCTCTCTCTCGATAGCTATCTTAAAATCCATCGCTGTTCTAGTGCCTGTTCACGGTCCCTAGTGTAATAACACTATTTATACAAACATTTCCCTCCAAAATGTACATTTTTTTTGAGGGAATGCACACTGTTTGTGCGTTTGATTTGACTAATTTTACTTTAGACCTCACGCCCTGTCTAGTTGCTGGCGTAAGACATGTTCACTCCCGAGCTGGTGGTTTGGACACTAGAGAGTGCTTGGCGACAGCTCATCAGCGATTGAGCTAGTGCTGTACCAAACGATAATTTTTTGGCGATTAATCTAGCGAAACTTTTTTCAATTAATCGGATAACTAAATTATCGATAATATAGATATACATTCAATGCCATAGGGTGCTCCCTCAAAAGCTTCTCACTGTTTATTCAGATCTGAGTATGCAGTTTCTAGGTATATTACCAAGTCAACGGTACTTTTTGCAAATTGTATTTACGGAACCGGTGACTTCAGTTACGTCGACTAATCGTCCCGGAACTAGATTAAGGTATTTGCGGGTTGAATACGTCAGCGGTGTGATTGCAGGGTTACAGTAAATGGAATGAAATTACAGTACATCAACCAATGCAGACATTCTCCCAGATGGATGTCTATGACATCAAGCAAGGAAGCAACCTGGCTTGTCAATCACTTGAATGCATTCACCCGATGTGCTCCAGAGGGACAGAGGAGAGGAGGAGGCAGTGGCTTATTGCAACTCTCAAATTCTACAAAGACTAATTGAGTCTCCAATTTGCCCCAGCTTTGTTGCTGAGTAGTTTGCGGGTTGCCAAGGAAACAGATGTGGGACAGCAGGCTAAATCGGCTGCTGTTGACTGGGTTGGTAGTTTAATAATGCCAGGTTATTTCCTAGTTCCCCTAACTCATTTATTTCAATGTTTTTCTGTGATGATGTTGATCAGTAAATAATAATGTTACATGAATCCATCCAATATACTCTTGTGGTGGTGCTATGACCCTGTTATCATAGAAATGGGGCCAAACATTAGCATGCACATGCAATGCACTGTACTCTAAAACGTTATCTATGCCTATTTGATCATGTGAAGTGAAACGTATCCTGGGCACTATGCTTATTTGGGCGCTGTAGTGATATTATTTTGATAAACTACCGTAGTTCCAGCAAGAATTATATGATTTTTTAAATAGAATTATATTACTGTTTTAGGTTAAATAGTGGAGTGCCTTTGGAGCGCTTTGGATTACTGCACAAATTATATTTACCATATGACATCTTGAGTGATGTAAAAAATTATATATACAGCAAGAAATGTATACGTTAAAGTTCTCACTCAAATTTGTTTTACCGATTTCGGACTGTGGTGACCCAATTGCTATGTATGTCATGTACTGTTTGTGTGTGTGTGGTGTGTGTGTGTGTGTGTGTGCGCATGTGTTTGTGTGTGTGTTCTTGTCTAGAATAGAGGCCTCTATCACAGTGGAATGAGGCTAAACGGTGCTACGACATATTTCACTACTGTGGAATTCAATTCAGTTTAATGTTCTTATTATCATTGTCGTAGGTGATTTTGTTTTTAACATGTTGTAGGATTATTTAATAATATAGCTTTATATCTATAATTTGTCTTTGTTTGCAAACCGCTTAAAGTGCTTTTTTGCTGATATAGTGCAATTATGCAATTTTTCATGAACTGTATTAGTTGCACAGACGTGGTACATTAACTTCCACTAAATGTATTTTATGGTGCTGTTTTGGTTATACGTTTGGAACTGTTAACAAGTTACGATAGTGTTGATATACAGGGATTTAACCTTCACGCTGTTGTTGATATTTGTATTAGTGACTCTATACTTGTTCTGTCATACGTTTTTGCTACCATATTCGCAGTACCATTCTGACAAAGAATGATTTGAATAAGTTATATATTTCAAGTCTACTGTAAGTTAATTGTGTTTTTATTTTGTGTTTCTTTACATAATAAATAATGTGGTTTTAAATGGGAACAAGTGTGCAGTAGTTGAATTAAAGCTGCACAGGATAACCTGGCTGTCATGGTTTGCTGCACCACCACCTGGTCAGGAGATGTAACTGCACCACCAGTTCACATTTATTTAAATATCCTGCAGCTCTTCGTCAACGGTGGTGGAATAGAGAATACACTTCCTACAAGTTTTATCACCAGCTGCGATACAAATAGTTAATAAAAATATGAATAAGATGCATTTTTAATTGTCAAATCTATTTGAATCCACGTCTTCTCATGATGACGTGGGAGATACTCAAAGGCCAAAGAGAAATGTGGTCTACATTTTTCTTATTCACCTCATTCAGGTGCTGTTGTGTGACAGGCCTAGATTATACACTGCATGCAGCTGAATAAGGTCAAGGGTCATAACAGATACAGAAAACAAGGTTGTGGTGGCCATCAAACCCAGAGCGGCGCTGAATAATAGCTCAAGATTCGCCTGGCCTGGCTTGGCGTTCCCGGTTCCGTGCCTTGCCTGGACAGCCAGCGTGTCGGGAATGATGAACGACCATCTGGGTGACCGGGAGATGCACACAACCTCTGGATAGCCGCCTCTCGCTGTCGTGGCTCAAGACGGGGACTCGAAAACACGAGGTAAGATCACTGGCAACACCTCTGCTTCCCCTTGGGTTCTCTCTCTCTCTCTTCTCTCCCTCATACTCTCCCCCTCTCTCTTTCTCCCGTGGTGTTTATCTCTCTTTTCCTTTATTTCCCTCTCTCTCTCTGCCTTTCTTTTTTCTTTCTCGCATGGTATTTCCCTCCTCTTTCATTTCTTTCCTGCTCTCTTCACCTCTTCTCATTCTCTCCCCCCTCCCTCCCTCCCCCACTATCTCTCTCTCAAAAGCAGAGGTGTTTCTGGGTGATAAATACACCGTCAGCAGGTGGGGTGGCAGAAAGGTCAGGCATATTTCCAGGTGCTCTATAAGCACTTTGACCCCCTGCCTCTCCTCTCCTCACAGGACGCCCCCCCCACCCCACCCCACCCCACCCTCAGCCGTACAGCATTAATATCTTTCACCCTTTAGTGAGAGAAGTACCATATACCCCCCCCCCCCACCACACACACACACACACAGACTCACACTGCTTTAAACAGGTGATAAAAGAGGTGAGGGTGTAAAGCAGTAATAATTGCCTGTGTTGGACAAGGTCAGAGGGGAGTCTGTTGCTATAGCGCTGTTTCATATGATGACCAGTCTACTAAGGTGTAGCCTGACCAATGCTAAGGTTTTATACATTTGATCTTGATCAAATATATACCCCCCACACACACACACACACACACACACACACATTGTCAAGGCTGGGATAGTGTTTTTGTGGTGTGGTCTGCACCATTTTGCTTGTGTTCCTATTTACTGAGCCAGCGCTATGTATAAGCACACACAGGAGTGGACCGCGGCGGAGAGGTATCCCTAAGTTTGACTAAAAGTGCATTTGCTCACAATCTCTGACTCCACCTTTAACATTAATGTTTGAATTTGGTGATGCACAAGTGATCCAAAAGTACACTGTAAGCCAGAAAGAGCTTGGGACCATTGTAAACACATGATCATACAATGCAGATTTTGTATCTCATCACAGTTCAGTGTAATTATTTAGTTTACAGCCAAAACAATTAAAAATAATAAAACATTTGATGTCGCAATAAATCATTAATAAGAATTATGATGGCAATGTCTGTAAAATAACTGCTCTTACCAAGATCTTGTATTAGGCCATATATTTATTATTTATTCTCCATGGAGAAGATCAGTACAGCTGCAGTCACCCCATGAATGACACACTGACTGTTCTCTGCCATTTTATAGGCTCCTTCTCTCTAACATTCTGTGACCCTTAAATGACCTGGTCCTAAAGCAGACCAATCAGCTCGATCAGTGCTAAGACCAGACCCTAATGGCAGCGCTAAACAAAAGCATTGCTTTGATACTTATTCCCGTTAAACATTTTCACCTTTGTGCTCACAGATTACATATAATGTATTCAGTGAGTTAAACATTTCCATAACGCCATGCATATGCAGCGACCTCATCCCACGGGCTGTACTGTACCTCTAACCAAGGACGTATACACTGGAGGCGGATGGCATACAAGAGCAGTCTGTCGGAAGAACTTGTGTCTGTTTCACCTCGGCATGGAAAATGTACGTATCTGGCCTCGAATGCAATTTACTGTAAACCTGTGCAGTGACTTTCAGTTCAATGGAGGCAGCATTGTGGTAATTTTAACAATCCGTCCAAACCTTCTCCATTCCATATCCTTTATAATGTGTACTGGTGTGTGTGTGTGTGTGTTTGTCTAGTTTACAAACCCTTAGTGCTTAGTTGTGTTGTTGATTGCAGAAATCCCTCACATACAAACAAAAAAGCTATTGCATCCAGAAACAAAGACATTAAAGAAGGAGCTCCCCTTGAGGATCTCACTGCAGAGAAAGAGAAGCTGTTCGTCATGTTTACTGCTCCTGTCAATCTCTCAGTAGGGCTGGAAAAGAGATGACTCATATGAGGATTAGAGGTGAGAATTGGACACGGGCTTCTCATCAAGACCAGATGTAACGGGCTTGAGCCTCACAGACAGGCAAGCACAGAGCAAGGTATAAAGTTGCAGATGTATTAGCTAACACGTTTTGGGAAAGGCGGTAAATTGTAGTACTAACTTCATTGTATATTTATGTTTCCTTTCTGTTTTTCTGAACTGCAGTGGACCCAAGCGATTTTTCAATGTCTTCTGGACGAAGTAGAAATAGTAGTGGTTATTTTAGATGAGACCCAGGGTGGGTGCTTGTGTTAGAACGATGCTGCTGACCAATTATTATTTAACAAGCCTCCATTTCACCTGCATTCCCCCCGTAGAGGTTTATTCTGCTGGTGGAGCGTTGGTGCGGATGTAATTCTCCTGTGAATGACACATCTAAACAGCACATGATGAAACCAATCAGAAGTGCAAATGGAAAGAAGCTCATGCAGGGACCATAGGTTGCATCACGATTGTATTACGTCATTACTGTGATATGAACAAACGACTTCAACAAAAACTGGCAAACAGAAAAACATTTGTCTGAAAATGTTCCAGATTTCATTTTTAAAGGATAAACTATCTTTTACAGTTTTCCAGAACAAAATCTCCAGATTTTGAGATCCAAATCAAATTAAGACAATAAACACCCCAAGATACAGTGTGTCTATATTTCATAATTGTATAGTTTTGTTCCATGTTTTACCAGTAGACAAATGTTGCAGTAGGTACAGTATATTGCATATATCACTGTACAGTATGACGCATATCTTAAGTACTGTACACTTCTTTTGGAAACAAGGAAGTGGATGAGCAGATATTTTTAATCAAGTATGTATGTTCATCTGTGTGGAGTATTTTAATATTGTAGAATTGGAAGGGCTTGGTTGGACTGTATTAGTTTTATTTAGTATTGTTACTCTATTATTCAGTACAATGTAATTGACTTAGTAGTACTGACTCTTGTAGAGTGACTAATAGGATGATTGGAGACTCGTGTCACATGAACCTGGCCTGATACAGAATGCAAGACACCACATTTAGTGGTGACGGTGCGAGTGCTTTCATATTTCAAGAGATTCACTCAATACTGGAAGTGTGTGATGCTCTCAGCCTCACAGATTCAAGATAAGAACCCCATTCTCAAGGGTTCAACAGCAATAGCTGTCTATTCGCTGGCTGACTGCCTGTGATGACACCTGTCTGGTGCCACTTTAGGGCTGTTAGAAAGAAAACTCCACATCTGCATACAGGTTCATTCACACACACACACACACACTGTTGGCAGACAGATGGCCATGGTCAACACACAGTATTGATCATGAGTGAGGAAATTGGCCTTCAATGAAACCAAACAGGGAAGCCAAGAAGCTTTAGCCAAGATGAGACACCATAGTGTCTGTGCGTGTGTGTGTCCATGTTCAATGAGGCCTCTACAATAACAGCACATATTGTTCAGTAGCCTCGTGAGACCATCCTGATCTTGTGAGCTTCAGTTGAACTTCTCCGCAAGTTGAACTTCTCCGAATCAGTGTGGAGAGCTTGGAAAGTTGTGTTGTGTTTCAGGCGGGTAACTTAGTGCGTGGGATGTGTGAAGAGTGCCACCGCACAGGGCCTGGCGCCTGTAAGGGCCTTGTGCAAGTGATCCATTGATTAAACTTAATGAAATAGGCCTACAGTATGTAACATCACAAATAAACAATTGAAGACCAGTAGGCTGCCAAACAAGTCAACATCGTCAGAAGGCCACCGTGTTACTACCTGCCATCACGAGTTGACAAACAATACTTTCTGTCTGGCATCCCCCGTCATCAACTCTGTTAACTTTCAATTCAATTTGCCTAGTTGTGATAATGGTGAGAATATTATGGGACATGTAGGCTAGCAACACAGAGAGCAGCTATAGCCTATATTAGGCAAGAGCAGGAGCCATTCTAATGTTTTCAACAAACAAATATAAGCCTATGTAGGCAAAATACTGTAAATGTATTCACCTCCTCAGCAGCATCAATTAAATTACAACAGATCAGCGAGGGAGAAATTGGTGCAACCGGGTGCAATCTGAATGAGCTACGACTCAAGTTGCTTAACCTCGCTGCAAAACATATTTGTAGTAATTAGTAAATTCATCCCGAACGCGGTCCGAACCAGTCGTGCCTTGTGAAATATGTGAGAAATTAAGACCGACCCGACCCGACCGAATCATACATTCTAAACGTTTTAATACATGTTATTTATACAGCATGTCCTGGTGACCATTGAGAGTGCAGTTTTGGCTCTCTGCCCAAACAAATACCATAGATGCAGCCTTGTCAATACCTGCCAAGAAGTGTCGCAAAGATGGCTGCCAATGGACCAGACCTGCCTACAAGGAACTTAACAAGATGGCTGCCAATGGACCAGACCTGCCTACAAGGAACTTAACAAGATGGCTGCCAATGGACCAGACCTGCCTACAAGGAACTTAACAAGATGGCTGCCAGACGACCAGTAAGGACCTAGAGGAGGCCACGCACCTCTGCCTGCTCCTCTCTCTCCAGATGCCAGAGCAGAGCACTCAGCATCGCCTCACCAGGAAATAGCTTCCACCTGTGCAACCATCCCCCCCCCCCCCCCCTTCCCGCTCCACATTCTGCTCTGAAGCATCGTTTCCACGCCGATGGGCGGACTTGGCTTTCCGATGTGTGTGTGTGTGTGCGCACGTGTGCACAAAAGGTGCTTTATGTCAAATGCACGAGTGCTTTGGTAAAGGCGTAGCAGTGCGGGAGCACGTGCGCGAAGACCTGACCATGTTGGTTAAATGAGCCGCGTTGCACGGCTGGTGAACAATGGCTCATTGTTGGGGAGGAACATTTGCGGACCCCCCCCTTCTTCTCCCTCACCATCCAGTGCTGCTGTGCTGCTGTGCTGTGAATGCAGTACATCACAGTCCTTCTCTGGGTGGGAAACACTTTATATTCTACTGTGTGTGTGAGAGAGAGAGAGAGAGAGAGAGAGAGAGGTATTCACTAAGTATGCCCTCCTTGGGGAAAACCAATTACTTGCTTACAGGATTAGGCTTCATCGTGTAATTTTTTAAATACATTCTTGATATTTATTAGGGGGGAAAGAAAGCACATTAGGAATCGTTAATACACGCTGATGAAAATGCCATTACCCTGCGAATGTTTGCTGTTGCAGCCTAATTGTTTTTAGTTGATTTTGACAGCATTGATAAATGCTTTTTCTCAATCTAGTCAAAAGCAAATCTGAATGCATGGCGTGTGTGTGTACTGTATTGTATGTGTATGTGTGTGAGGGAGAGGGAGAGGGAGAAAGTCTGCCAGACTTGGATTAATGATTGTGTTTTCCCTCTTACACAAAATGGCCGCACAATGTTTCTTTAGTATAGTTGCTTTAACAGTCAGGGAGTAGCCCTGCCTAATTATTCATCCATCCCAACTGGCACAGTAAGGATTTATGCAGCAGCAACACACTAATCTCTTTCCCCAGATGGCACCTCACAAAAGGTGTGTGTTTGTGTATGTTTATGTGTAGGCCTATATATATATATATATATATATACTGTATACAAGTCTTGTTGTTATCTGAAACAACATGAGGGGTAGAGACTTAATAATGGGTCCCAGAATTCTTGCCTCAAATAAAAATAAAGCATGGTTTAATATCAATGGCGTCATGTGAACTTGTTTACCTCTATTTTCTCAGGATCAGTAGGGTTTGGGTTTAGCTTTGCTGCCACAGTGGACTTTCCCTCTTGTGGTCATTTGAAACAACGCACCCATTTGGTCCCATTGTGTACAGTAATTACTGTACATTCTACTGTAACACATACAATATCTCCACAAAGTCTCATTTGAGTTCTGCAGATATGGTAACTACATGACTTAAGTCCAGGCATTGTGGATGCTAAACCTGTTTTCTACTACTGTGTGTACTGCGACGACCCCACCCATGTCTCTCAGTTACAGGCTTGTCAGTGGAAGAGGAAACACCTGTGGGGCTGCTACATAAGAAGGTCCAGTCTCACCTTTTGGGAGCTAGAGTCATGGCTTATCGGCTTGTAGCTAAATACTCTGACCCATGACGTCTGTTTAGTATGTTATGTCTGAAGCTATATACAGAATACCTACTCTAGGCTAATTAAATGAAGTTAATGTAATCATTGTGGATATGGTTTGTTTGTTATGATCTTTAAGCCATGATCATAACAGTACCTTTAAAATATTTTCACTATGCTATTACCAAAGAGTGTTTATCAAAACCAAATGTCAAACTCTGGTAATGTAATCCACAAAGAATCCATTACCACCACTGTTATTGCCATATAAATCTCAATACATGATTCAGAAGCCAATGAGTCGCTAAAGTAGTAGTTCAATTCCAGTTCTCGAATGCACAAATGCCAGGTTTTCGACAGTTATTTCTGACCAATCACTAGCATTATTTGTAGTTTGCGTTTGTCAGACCAGGAATCACTGTCACCAATCTGTGCTTATTTAGCCAGTAAAGATGGATGATTTGCTTACTGGAGCTGCTCTGCGTGTGTTTACCCGTCATAATTATACCCCAGAGAAATGCACAGGTCCACTTCAAACAGCTGATCCGCTGAATTTGTCTTTTCTTCAGGTTCCAGAGAACATCAGCAATTTATTTTATTTTTTTATTTATTTTTTGAAGACACAGTCATAAACTGGCTACTGCTGTGTACACAGCATTATTTGCCTCTCATGTACGACCTTCAACATGATGTTTGTTTCATCAAAAGATGTACTCTGATGTGAAACGACCTTGAGCCACAGTCAGTTTGCACACAGGAAGGGCAACAAACTCACATTAGTTCAATGTGTCCTCTGAATTAGCTTCAACACTGAATTGCTTTTGTGACTACATAGGCTACTGAGTCATATCTGTTTATCTAGGCACTTAGCTAACATTAAAGGTCTATATATAATATTCTAACTATACTGTATTATTCTCCAGTTCTGTGCAGCTCTAATTATGCATTTCTTCACTACAGGGGATCTGAAAAAAAAGTATGATAGTCAACGGCGAGAATATAATAATTTTTTGATCCCGTTTGCTTTGTTTGACTATATAAAAGCAGGATTTTTGAATCAAGAAAGTTGCAGTTTGTCATACATTTGTTGAAGTATAAGACTGAAAATACATAATTAGTTAGACTACATCCCCATAAATCCCGTAAGTTATCTCATAACGTTCTCACTCCACAATCCACAAGCCAAACGTATTCGTTTTCGACGAATATAGGGGAGTGAAGCAATGTCAAGTGATAAGCATTGATATGAATAAACAATGTAAACACTAGATTAATAAACAATAAATAAGACAGAGTTCTATTCAGAAAGTGGTCTGTCTCTTCTACAGTATAATGTGTTGTGTTTAATCAAACCCTATGTGTTATTTTTTCTTTAGAGATGGATGGGCAAGGCTTAAAGGCAGCTATGGCTTTTCTGTGGGTGTTGTGCCATGCTGTTGTTCCACGTCACTTTGAGCGCCCTATCTCTAGAAGATAAGCTAGATGTGCCAAGTAACAAACCAGCTCTACTCGAAGGAGATGACAAACTACCTTCCCTGTGTTGGCTCAATCTAAGGAGGCTGTCAGACGGAGCTATAGCTTTGCTCAGCTGTTTAACATACTCCTCAGATGCATATCTATCAGGGAAAACCGGCTTACACCATTACATTTGTTCACAGGATCATTTTTTATTGCTTGCTTGTGTTTTTAGAGAGTTGCTCATTATATAAATGTTTTTTTCCAATTTAACAGGGCCACTGCAACAGGCATATTACTGTATGTATATATATTTTAATTACTGCTAACTTTCTAATTGTGTGAAAAGTTTAAACATTATTCACAATGCATTTATTGGATATAATGATATGAGGTACATTACCATATACTTTGGTATCTTTGGTATCCTCTTGGTTTCATAATGATACAACCTATAAAACCATGAATATATAAAACCATGACTATATGCCCCAGTAAGCACATAGTTTGAAATGTTGTGTGTTTTTATTTATTATTATGAGCGGTTTACAAAAGCATATTTTGCATACTATTTCACAGCAAAGCAATGCTCGTTACGACCGCTTAGAAAGAAGTGTTCCACTTTAAAAGTTTCGAGACTCTTTAATCTTCAGGAGAACGTGTTATAGCAAATAAACGGTGTAATTTCTCCTGCTCATTTTATGGCAAGTCATTGAGATTGCACTGGATGCACAAGCATATCAAGTTTTCATTCAAATACGCCATCCGTCCTTCCTCTACCCTTCAAACTGTTTTCATCCACTATCCCCCCTTTTCCTCTCATATCTTTGTTCTCAGCCCCCATCCGGCTAATATAAGGAGATGTGAGTGACTTATAGGGCCTCTGGTGACAGTCTAGTGACAGGTAACATTTCAACAGTTAATGCCGCATACCGGTCTGGGGCCAAAGAGCCTCTGTCAATCACTGTCATGGACACAATGGGCCAATATATAGGCACTCCACTGTGTGCACGTGCTCGCTCCCACACACACACACACACACGTGCAGATGCACACACGCGCACACACACACACACACACACACACACACACACACACACACACAACATGTTGAATGTCAATTAGCATCACAGCAGACAGCTGGATGCTTTGGCAGTAAAACTTCAAATGCAGGGATTTATGCACAGAATGGGATTTATCACATGTCATAAGGTAGCACATGGATTGACAGTTGTGCTGTAACTTCATGGGTGTCCTTTGTGTTTCATTATGACAAAAATAATAAACCACTTTTTATTTATATTTGCAATGCTGGGTTCAACCACCAGGGAAATTCTAGAGCGATACAATGAATATATGTCAGTTATAAATGCCACTTATAACCCTTATTACGGCTCTATACTGTATGTAAAATACAGTATGAGACTGGTTTTACAGTCTGCCCCCCCCCCAGTATTTCCATCCCAAAGAGCAGGGACATCTTGTCCTGCTGGGGCCCACAGTGTAAAGTGGTCTCACATCTCACATGTTTGGACAGAAAACTTTGCAGCGCAAGCTAGTGTCCCAGTTCTGCTCATAGCTCCAGGTTAGAGGTACACTGTACTGCCATAGAGATATGCTAGCTATAGCTGTGGAGAGTATTCTGTATAAGCGCTGCCTGTATTGAACAAGACAATTCACTTAATTTTGCTCTGACAATTCATAAAACGTGGAGTTTATAAGGGGTATTTAAGTAGTTCTCTATTGTTGAACCACAACAAAACCAACAACACTATGTGCTTTATGTAACATGAGTAACTAATGTGCTGTTGCTACGTGCACACACACACAGTGTCCAATATCAACATAAACACAAATTATTTCAGAAAACATTTAATTATGCATAAGGATTATAAAACTAAATTAAAAGCGATTTGTTTCAAATGTTAAAATCTGGCCATCTTGTGAAAAGCTTCTTGGGGAAAAAAATAAAAAAGGAAACACATTAGAGAACCAATGCTAAAACATTATCTTGTTATCCCAGTGCACAGTACTGTCCTCTAAAGGGTACGCAGAGTCATTGCACTACAGCATTCACAACATCCAGCTGCACACAATAAATGGACATATAGCGCTTCTCTAATCTTGAGGCCATCATAGAATTCCATTCACACACACTCGCAAGGCACCACCCAACCACCGGGAGCAGTCACACACACTCACACACACGGTGGTGTCAGTGGCACCACCCAACCACTCATAGTAAATTGGATGAATCGCCTTGGAATCAGGTGAACTACATCCAGAGAAAGCTGCACTCCTGTGTGAATCTGAAACACACATTTAGGACAGGAGTTCCTTGATCACTCACTCCATAAGCGCCAACGTTAAGATGTCAGTTGTGAATGTGTAATGTTTTCTAGACAGGTGAACTGACAGGGGGCAGATCTAAACATTTCCAGGTGCCTTTGCGCTGAATAAATCCACAAATGCCAGATGGCAAGATGTTAGATGTTGTGACCACAGCGCCGTCTCATCACGTCAGTTAATCTGTTCGTATATTGTTCCGTGTTAAACGCTAACGTTCTGTTATTGGTGTCCATCAGTGGAAGTCTCCGTCCTGTAGCAGACATCTCTTCTGCTTTGGAGAGGTCATGGGGCAATCTGAACAAGAATGAATGAAAGTAGTGGTCAGCGAACAGTGTAGTTAGGGCACTGGTGAGTATGTTTGTGTGTGTGTGGGGGAGAGAGAGAGAGAGAGAGAGAGAGAGAGAGAGAGAGAGAGAGAGAGAGAGAGAGAGACAGAGAGAGAGAGAGAGA